>VYZP01032336.1:117119-135760 GCA_013400635.1 Hypocryptadius cinnamomeus
ACTCAGAGCAGGTAACGGAGGGGCTCGGGATTTTCTGTCCGTTTGGTGTTTTCGCTCCCGCCTCTCCGCGCACGAAGTTCCCGCAGGAGCGGGATCAGCGGTGCCGAGTCACGATGGGCGTCGGGGCCCGGCCCGAGGTGCGGGACCGGCTCCGGGAGCCGGGATCGAGACAGCTCTCAAGTTCGGGGAGGGGGCGGCGCGGATCGCTGCCTTCCTCGGCCGGGGGAATGATCCCGCTCCGGCGGGGTCCCCGATGGCCCCGGGGCGGGGGCTCTGCGCTGGCGGTGAGCACCGGCCAGAAAAAGGGTTTCATGTAAAGATAGCGGTGAGTAGTGGTCGCCTGCGCCTGATGGGCGAGCTGAGGGCTGGGTCTTTGCGGGCGAGATGAGAGGTTCGTGTCTTCAACTGGCCTACAAAGTCCCAGTTCTCGGCTCCCGGGACCTGCCGGGCGCGCAGCGGGCGAAGACGGAGCGCGGCGCCGCTGGCGCTGCCCGGGGCCGCTCGGGCGGGACGCGGGGCCCGGNAGCCGGGCTACCGGAAATTCTCTTACTCACCTAAGCATTTTTACCACCCAGCATTCCGGAGCTCCTTATTATTTGTCGGATTTCGATTCGGCACTCTGCACGTCTGCAGACATTGGTTTGTGCTCCTTCTTTGGGCACGGTGTATATACAACTCCGGGTGTGTATATTACTCTTGGCTTGTATAGCGTCATATTTATAACTTCTGTGCCCTTCTGTGTTATGTTACATTACATTTTAAGTTCTTAGAACTATTTTGAGGGTCCTCATAATTTTTTGATTTATGTAGAGATGTTTTTACTTCTCTCTTGTAAAAAGTCAATAATATTGACCTCCAGTAAAGAAAAAGGCCAAGTGGCAACAGTATTCTCATGGCTAAGGTCTATAAAAGCAAATGGAAAATTAAAATCTTCCTGTGTGTTTTTTGAGCCACTTAGAATTTCATTTTCTCTCTGATGTAGCATTGTAGGAGTCTACATTCTGCATGTGTGTACACAGACTCACACAACTTTTATGCTCTGTTCCCATGAAATTTTTACGAACAAACTCAGTTTTCAGCACAATTTTTTGTAGCCATTGCCCATTAGAAATAAATGTTATTTCTTTTGCAGTTAGGAGAAATTTACAAATGCTGTGAGAGACCTCTGCATATTTTTTTCTCCGTCAGCCCTTCATATCCAAACACTTGCGTGCAGCACACTAATGTGTATTAATAGCTATTGCTCTGACACATGTCAGGACATACAGACCTTGACAGATCACAGTTATCTCCTGTGTGTGGTCCCTCAGGTGCTTCTTTTGACTTGGGGGACAGTGGATGCAGTCAGGTCTTACTTGGGCCTCTTCTCTTCATGAACCTATTCTGGTTGGGAGCTTTCTTTGAAACCAAAATTTCAAGGAAAACTTTTTGCACGGTTTTTTTTCCCTACATGCCTGTTTTTCCAACAAACCCAGTCTAGTGGTCACAAAAAGGAAAACTACCTGAACGTAAGGAGTAAATGCAAAGCTACTGTTACCCGTTTAGGAGAGAACCCCTCGGAGCCCACTGTGCTGGCCTGTTTGCAGCCATCTTCCCCCTGCAGATCTGTAGCCCTTAACAAAATGAATCTGCAGTGAAATCACAGAAATCTGATTCTAATCATCCGCCCTGGAACCAGTCGGCGCTACAAGAAGACGAGCATAGTGTAAAAATACTTGAGGCACGCGGAGCCGTATCATTAGCATTAAAACCTGATGGTGTGAAAGGGGGACGGGGAGCAGATTCCTGTGCCTCCTCAGCCCACTCCTTCCAACTTGTGCAACTTGTTAGGCATCTCTGGCAAGCAGTGATTTTTGTGGAGGTTGCTTGTATTGCTAGTTGGGCTCCTGGACATGCTGGTGGGCTAAAGTGGAGTTTTCCCTTTCATACCAGAGTTTCTTAACTGTGCTGTTCTTTGTTAGGCGGGGTAAACAGCTGAGTTTAGCTTTTGTCAGGTTGTCTTTTTTTCCCAGCAACAATTAGTTTCTTCCTGCCTTTAAGTAGTTCTGGCAAGTTTTGTCCCCCTGAAACCTATTTTGGAGCACTATACAGCATAATTTGAGTTACTACCTTTTCATTTGAGTGTACCAGTCAAGATTCAGTGGAAGCCTGGCTTCTGTAGAAAGTGAGTGCTCAGCATTTTATGGTCACCAAGGCTTGTTAAATGTGTACCTTTGAGCTTCCAACTCCCTAGTCACTTTTAGAGTTTTTTTTCTTAATGGCATTTGCCAAGGTGAAAGGACACATTTTTTAAGCAATATTCATCTGTTTGCACTAGTGTGGATATAGTTGTCTATAGCTGCAAGAACTCTGTTGACAGACTGGCTGGAACTAGGAATGTGGGTTTTTCTCCATTCATCTACATTATTAGGATTATTTAGATCGTAGCCACACACACTGCATTGACAGGCACTTTCCAACTTCTGTCTGTGTCCCAAAGAACATACAGTACAATGCAGATGTACTTCTCAGCATCTGGTTTACACTGTGGAGTTTAAACATTCTCTCTGAATTAATGTTCAGGCTGGAAGGGAACATTCCCTCATGCCCCAAGTGACTTTTTGTGGGTCAAATTACCAAGTAAAAATATTTTATTTTTAAATAATATTGCTCTGAAGGCTGGGTTGGGGGTAGACCATGGTTTAGCACTTTCCAAATGCTAAAGAAGATGGTTCAAGCTTCTGCTGCAAGTTGTGGACAAGCTCTTAAATTATTGTTTTAGCTCTGAGGCTTTCATAATGTTCTGTGCTCTCTGGGATGCAGATTCAATTATTCCCCCCTCCCCGGTTAATAATGGGGCTTTGTTTTATTTTCACTTATAAACTTTATGCCTCTCTTGCTAATCTTTCTGTGTGTACAAATATGCTTCCTTTGTCAGTCAGACTTGGCAATACTTAGGCCACACTAAACTAGTTCTGGGCAGTACAGCAAGGCTTTCTATTTATCAGGGCCTTTCTGGGGAAGTTTATTACACTGTAGGGGTGACATTTTCAGCCTTCTGAAAGAGTTGGTAAATATTTGGCAGGTTTTACTCCTTCAGAAAAAAAAAAAAAAAGGCCATATTTTATCTGTGATAAGGCCTGAAAGAAAACTATCTAGGCATTAAGGTTTGAGTTGTCAGGCAGAAGGGTGGGGTTCATGCAGGATATTCTTTGAATTGCCCTGAGTGAAGTCAAATGTTTGCCTGCAATTTAAGAACCACTGTTCCTCTATGTTTGCAAATAGAGACCTTCGAGCCAGGGCTGTATTTTAAGTTTCAGGAGGGCACAGAGCAGAGCGAGCCTGTGATGTCTGGGTTACAGATACGTGTAATCAGGGACAGGTTGGAGTCAGATCGTGCCTGGGATCTGATCTGCTGTTTAGTACAGACCTTTCACAGAATGCTGGACACGCTTGTGTTAGAGCCTTGCACCCCTGGAGAGGGCTGAGCCCCGCAGGAGTGGAGCAGTGAGTGTGTGCCCCGCTTGCAGGCACCTCTCCCTCCGCTCTTGGCTCCGTCTGCAGATGGCAAATGCCGAGCTCGGGCTGTGCTCCATGCCAGCTCCTGCTCCAGGCCAGCTCTTCAGCACTCAGAGGCAAACCAGACTGGGAGGGCAATGTGCTTCTCCTTCCCACTGCTGCCCTACTTGAGAAAATCCTTCCAGCTTCTGCTGATTTCATCACTTCCCTTCCTGAGGACCCAAAAGTGCCAGGTCCCAGAGGGGAGGGGAAGAGGGGAGGAGAGCCTGGAAGAGGCTGCAGGACGGCTGGTGCTGTCCCACAGCAGGGGGACACACCTCTGAAGCTTTGGGTCCTTGCCACAGTCCGAGTGACAACCCTGTCAAAGGTAAATTGGTGGCACCTGCATGGCTTTCCCAAAGCACTTTGCTGTCTCCTTCTGCCAGTGTGATTCTTGCTTGGTAGAGGACTTTCTCTTGGGCTTGATTGCTCTGGGGGAGCAAGTGAGAAGAAGGAGGGTCTGTGTGATGGTGCTGCCAGGAGGGTTACAACTGCTCAGATCCCAAAGAGGGGAGTGTCTGATGGCTGGGGTAGGGAAACCCTTCCTTGCTGAAGACAGAATACCTCTGTCAGGTCCTATTGCCAGCCTGGGTGTTTGTGTGAACCTTGGTGTGAGCCAGCAGCAGTGTGGAAAAGAAATCATGTGGCTGTAGACTGAAGAAAATGAGCCAGGGTGATGCTGGTCTGGGGACAGCTTCCCCTTCCCAACTCATGGGCTTTGGATTCATGGCATATTTCTTTAGCACTGAAGAATCAAAATATTTCCAAGACATTGCTCGGTAGATCTGATTTTGGATAAACTTCCTGAATTTTATTTGGATCTCACTGGCCTGTCAGTTTATGAGGCTTAGGCTGTTGGGTTTTTCCTTCTATGGCAGCAGGCAATAGGTCTTTGTTCTTTGTGTCCTTTGGGAGAAAGTCCTTCTCGGTGTCCCTGATGTCCACGTGGGTGGATGTTGTGCCCACATCTGCAGGATTTCAGTATTTTCCCAATACAGATTTGTTAGTGACATCATTTATAGGTCCAGGGCTGGAGTTGTGGCTCCTAGATCATGCCTGATAGAGCTGTAATTCATTATTATTATTTTAAATACAAAGCATCCCACCTGACCAAGGCTTTGTAGTCCTGCTCAGGCAGTTACTGTGCAGAACTTGGCCAGTGGTGGGCAGATGTCAGCCCACTGCTCCAGGTGGGATTCTGAGGAGCAAACATCACCTGAGCAATCCAATCTTGTGAAAGAGTCAGTTCTGGATGCCTGGGGGCTGGGCAGGATCTTTTCCCATCCTTTTGCTGGTGAAATCCAATGATAGAAAATAGTGGCATTCCAGTTCTTGCAACTGGTTTGAATCTCTATAAATGTACTTCACTTTTTTTTTTCTTTTCCTGTTCCAAGTATGGAATTTCCTCAAACAATAAATTTGAAAGCAGATTTGATTCAACAAAATCTCTCTGCATGATAACTTTTGAAGCATGGTGAGGAACTCAATGTAAAACACTTTAATTCAATCAGCAGGCTGTAGGAACTAATTTACAGTGGCCCAAAGGTCTGCTAAAATTAGTCATGGTTTTATGTTTTTGGAAAAAAGCTCTTTAGGGGTGGCTCTGTTGTTACAAAGAACAGGACTTTTGAGTATATGACTGTTGGTAGGGTTAAATTCAAATATGCAAGTGCAGTAGTTTGAGGAATAAATTCCAGAAGCTGTTCAAGGCTCAGCTGCATTACAGAGCAACAATCAGGTTGGGTTAGGCAGAACTGCCGTGGACTGAAACATCTGGAATAATATCACATTTCCCCAAAGTGGAATTTTCTTTAAGAGCAGCAGCAGTTGCTGATATTTGAGAGGGTGGAGCCAGCAGTAACCTACAAATGGCTGGAAAATGAATTAAGAATTTATAGAGTGAAATATTGAGACTTTGTCAGGAATCATGATTTTGATTATGATCTCTTGTTTAAAGCATCAGCTAATTCTGAGAACTGGGGCTTTCCAGGCTGTGGGGATTGGTTGGGCAGTTTCTGCAGCAGCCAGAACTCGGCTCCTTGGCACTTGGCTTTTTAGTCTTTTGATGAATTCCAGTGAAACAAGTTGTGGCAAACTGATTTGGAGCTTTGGAGCCAGAATATGCATGAAAAATCTTGTATGAAACAAGAGATTGTTTCGTAAAGAATTTGAATGTAGTTCAGTTAAAATATGCTTGATTTAAAACTGTAAATGCTATTTTGATTTTTTAAAGAAAGATAAAGGTTTCCTCAATTCCTGCATTATGGGTGTATTTTACTCTTGAAGGATACTATAAAAGACTTGAAGTCTCAGTTGCATATTAAAGTACTTTTTATTAAAAAATCTGCTTTGACTACAGAGATATTTTGTATAATTGTGACTTCATCTGTTAATTTGGAAGGAAATATTTCTGGAGAAGAAAAACATTTCCATGCAACTAACAGTTGTACAGAATAAGAAACAGAAAGGTGCTTAATCACAAGTGAGCTCACCCATTTTAATTTACCTTGGACCATAACACAAAAAAAAAATGTCATTTGGAAAAAAAACCCCTAATCAGATATTTACAGCATCCATTTTTTCCATCTTGTGGATTATTCAGCACTGCAGTTAATGGTTTACATCAAGCTTTCGGTACATTAAGAATGTGTGCTCCTGTACACACCCCAAAACCAGCCTGAATCCACACTTTAGAAACAACCTAAATGAAGGGGGGTTTTAAACAATTTCACTGAACAATAAAATTCAACTGAGTAACGTAAGCTGAATTTCTTAAATCTGAGTCAGTAAAAAGCTCCCAAAATGTCATGCACAATAGATTGTAACAAAGGAGCAGAACTTCCCGAATCTTTGCACAGTGTTTGTTACTGCAGCTCAAAGTGCTACTTTGAGAGTAGAATTACTTTACTCCGAGTCCCAGCCTAAATTTAGCTCCAGGATTCACATACTGCACTCGCTTCGTTGGAAGAGTTTGGGTTTCTTGCAGCATATTTGAGCTAGTTTTGCATCTCCTTGGGGAATAAATTACAGCCTGAATGAGAACATTCACACGTATTTATGGCATTAATGCTCTGTGCAGTTGGAGGGGCTGTGTGCAGTCAGCCTTTAAAACTAATGCTACCTCTAGCCCCCTTCCAGGGCTTCATTTAATTTTTGTATCAATGGCCATCAAGGGCAGTGAGAAACAATGAAACAGTTTTTCTTCTGACAGTGTTTCTTTGCAAACACAACAATAAGTTTCTCACTTTAGAATTTCTATCAGAGTGAGCTCTTTCCCCCCACAGCCCAGCCCCATGTAACTGCACTTGTATAGCGAGTTGTTTCACATGCCCCAAATAAAAATGCAATAAATCCAGAGTAAGAAAAATGCTTATGAGCCAGTTTAAGGTGTTATGTAATGCTAGTTACATAAAGTTGTGGATGTCTTTATACTTTTATGGTATTATTGCATTCAAAAAGAACACAAACTGCAATTTAATTTCAAAACATTTGATAGTAGTTTTGTCTTAAAATACATAAATTTTGCTTGTAGATGTGGCTACATCACAAAATGAATTTACAGCTCTCCAAAGAAACAGCAGGTGTGCCCAGTGCTAAATAAAACATCTCCTGTAAGCCAGCAGAGATCTCCTGATCTGCACCAGCCCAGGATTTATCCCGTGCTCTAATTTTGGTGACGGGTAATGTTTTCAGACAAACAGTCACGAGCACGCTATCATTTTATAGCACTATGCTCAGAACTGTTGGGAAATTCTGATACTTTCAAACCTTCTATAACTTTGAAGTGTGTTTTCCAAACAGAACTGTTTTATAACTGGTCAGCTATTAGTATTACATCAATGCCAAATTACAGTCAGTTGTTTGCAGGCAGCAATCAGGGTTTCAGTGCTTAAAAATACAACTAAAGAGGCTGTTGCAAAGCATAGTATGAGCTGTGCTGTAGGGTGGTGTGGATGGGATTATAATCCCTGAAGCTCTGACCTGGTGGGCTGCAAACATAAGGGTTTCTTTAAAAGCTGTGGTCAGGATCTTGTGTTACCTGTGCCTCTCTTACCTGTGGCCTGTGCAGTGCACAGGAGGTGAACGGAATCAGTCACCAGGCTGAGCTCTTCCTCTCCTGTCTCCTGTCCCACTTGAGTAAATTCACACCCTGAAGGAAACACTTTAGTGAAAGAAATGTAGTACATCCCAATACAGCCTCCAGAAATAGTCTCCCACCTGAATGATTTCCACAGCAACCAAAGCTTTTACTTTTAATGAAATTTGCTATTACTTCACTATTCCAGGCACAGCTTTGAATGCAAGCAGCACTGCTGAGCTATTACCTGACAGCCAGAAGCCTCTTGTTCATTAGAAGTATTTTTAAAGGGATAGAATTTCCCCTTTTGCCAAGCATTTCTTGTGCCCCCTGCAGTACTGAAGGGCAGTCATGAACCTGGACACTCACAGAGCATTAACTGGTAACATCTCATTCTCACTGAAGTATCTCATTAGAAGTATCTGGCAAAATGATTCCTCATTCACCCAATATGGAGTTCAGTTAACTTCAGCTAAACAGTGGGTCCTTGGTCTGGGCTTCCCCTCAAGGCAGAGGAAAGGGGGAGATGGCTCCAGGGTCAGGGTGTCTCACTCCGTGAGTTAATACTTGAGGCTGGGAGACAGCTCTTACCTCACTAATCAGGAAGTTTGTACAATCAGTTTTGAGTCACAGATGTGAAGGCTCCCCAGGCACTGATGCAAATGGAAAGGTTTTTAACCACATATTTCAGTTAACTCTTAGATTTGCTTGATGCCTTTGGTATGAGAGATCTAAAACTTGTAGATGAGAAGCTCCTTCTGTAACAGGGGATTGGTGGTTGGGCACTGAACACCCGCAGGCACCAGCACCATGGTGTGCCTGCAGCACCCAGCTGTTCTGAATGTTGCTGTGACTTTCTTTCAATCTCCATGGCAAGTGAATTGGGTTTCTTTAACCTATTCTTATGGCTCTGAACTAATAGCAATTTTAAGGACACCTAGCTCAGCTTCATGTTGCCAAATCCTGTCTAGTTTAATTAATGACATTCAGCATATGAGGGGGGTTGTCCTGTGACTTGCTGCTGTGAGGAGCTTATAGATATATAGAGTTGGACCCCAAAACCAGTGGGCATTCTCCACAGTAACCAGTGTAACCACTGTAACCAGTGTAACCACTGTAACCAGTGCCACCACAGTAACCAGTGCCACTGTACCTGGCAATCTGCTCCCTTTGAAAAAAACATTTCAGAGCTGAAATGAGACAGAAAAGTAATGTAAATTCTCCCACATATGCAGCGCTAAGTCTGGGATCCATAGTAATGTAAACTTCATTTTCTTTGCAAGATTTTACTGCATTTAGTACAAAAAAAAAGCTTAAGCTTACAACAAAAACCAACATCTTAAGCAGAGAGCAATATAATTTAAAAGCTCGAGATCAATGTGCTTCAAGAAGAGTGAGTGCACCTGGGCTTGGCCAGCTGTCTCTCTGGGAACTGTGGAGTTTTTTTCTCTTCTCTGTTGTGCCCCAGTATCCAAAATAGACACTTTTCATGAATGCGCTGGCAAGGAACAGCATGTGATGGGATTAGTGATGAGGCGAAGCCAAAACACTTATCAATTATTGTATCTGTTTACTTCCTCAAAGAAGGCTCCCTTCAGAGGCACGTGCCTCCTCTCTTGTAACCAAACCCTCTGTGCTCTCCCTTGCTTGTTGAAAATTGATTTGCACATGCTTTGCTCCAGTGGAAGTCTCTTGGCTTGTCCATGTGAAATGTCACTGCTGGTGGGTGTAGCTGGGCGTGGGTGTTCCCTGCCCTTGGGATGCTGGCACTGCACACGGGTCACACGCCTGCCTCGAGGAGTGGCTCTGTCCAGTCCATCAAGGCTCCCTGAGCACCACAAAAAGGGCAGTTGTGTTTTAAAAAAAAAAAAAGTGGAGCTTTCAGGTCCCAGTCTTCTCTACTTGCTCCTCCCTAGGGAATGGACACAATTTGACCTTCCTATTATTTTGAACTAGGAATAAGCATTTGCTGGAAAGGTGGAAAAGCGCAGTGAAAAAAATTCCCAGGATCATGTAAGCTGTGGCTAATGAAATGTGGATTTACGTGACCACCCATAGCTGTTGCACATTTTATGCTTGACTTCTTCCATGCGATGAGTCCACTGCTAGCAGGGGCAATAGTTTCAATTATATGCTCCATATTTTTTTTAGGACTTTGTACACTGCCCAGACATAAGGGAACTAATCCACAAAGAGTGCAAATGAAATGAATCTAAGTTCTTACCTGAAGCAGTATCCAGGCAAAGTAAAAAACTAAACCAAATGCTTTTTAAAAGCTTAAAAATGACAATAATTAGCTCCTGTTTTAATGCTGATACATTCTGACCATATACATAGTATTGTAACTCTCATAATCGATATTGGTGCAAAAATGGGGAGAATGAGTCCAAATTTGTAATTTTTTAAAAAGTCGGAAACTGGACTTTGTGTGAATTCTTTGGAGTGTATGAGCACAGGACTATTCTTACATTCTTTCCACTTATTTGACCTCAAAGAACTGGTAAATGGAGAGCACCAGAACACCTGATAGATCTACTTAAAGCTCCAGGTCAGTAGCATGCTTAAGCACATGCTTAACTTAAAGCATACAATTAATCACATCCCTTGTCCACAGAGTAATTAAACTTGTGCTTATGTACTTTGTACAGCACAGTACCTGCCTGCAGGCGTTCTCTGAATAATACTGTGCCTGAGAAAGTGGTGAATCAGAAAGTGATTTTTGGCTGGAGTTTGAAAATGAGCTTAAAAGAGTGAGTTAGGCACTCAGAACTTGTTAGATTTGAATAGCTACGGAAAAGCTGGTCTTGTCAGCAAAGCTGAGTAAGTAGCAAGGTGTGGCCATTTACTTTATGGTAATGCCTCAGTTCTGTTTAAAGTGAAATGATTTAAAAAACCCTTTTGCTTGGTAATTCTCTGCTGCTCTCCTATAACTCTTTGCTTCCCTCAGTGCTGGGCAGATCAGCAGAGCACAGGCAGGGCAGCCTCTTGCTGGCAGCTTCTCTTTTAACTCACTGGTCAGGGTTTAGGTGGGTTGAGCACTGGGGGCCAGCACTGGCAGGTCTGGGCAGGGCTCTGTAGCAACACACTCCTCTGGAGCCAGCAGGCATACGGGCACTGCTGGTCATTATCTGTACCCCCCAGCCCTTTCCAGCTGCTCCAGCACTGCTGGGGCCAGAGCCTTGGGTTACAGCTGCACTACTGAACCCACCAGCCGATGGTACTGAGCGTGGTCCTGGGCAGAACTGTGACCTGGGACTCCTCCAGCCAGTCCTGGACATTGTCTGAAACTCAGCATGAGTGATGGACCATTATCAAGAGGCTATTCAGATGTGCCTCCTTTCCTCCCTTCTTTTGGAGACTTTAACAAGTCAGCAGTGGCCAGACTGGGCTAGTTGGCCATGCCCTGATTAATTTGCTAGGAATCATGGAGCCTCTTCCAGCCACAGCTCCTCCCCTGGCATTTTTCTCCTACTGCTCTACTGTTCTCCCTTCCTGTCCCTGTCCTGGTGCCAGCCACTTTGATGTGTCAGCCATGACACCAGCGAGCTCCCACCTGAGCTGCTCTGGATGGGTGATTTGACCAGGCAGCACTGCCATCTTCTTTGCCAGCCTCAGCCAGGTCATGGTCTCCTGCCCCTTGAGTGTAATGTGGCAGCCTCTAGTAGCTTGTTGATGACTAATTGTTTTATTTTATATACTTAAAGTCAGCTGCTTTAATCTGCTTGTTCTCCAAGGTTCTGTGTATTAATGCTATTGAGGTCACCATGCTGAGGCAAACCAGGGCAGCATCAAAAGCTCCTCTTTGAAACATTGGCACCTGGGTATCTGAATGGTGGGAGGCTCCTTTGCAAAGCGGCCTCTATGGAAAGTCTGCGTAATGTGTTTGATTATCCAACCTTGCCATTTTCAAAGGGACCCAGTCAAGATGAACAGAGCCTAGATGTACCATCTCCTAAAAATAACTCTGGCTTTCCAGCTCCTCTGCTGATGTTGGGAGTGGGAGAAAAAAAAGTGATGCTCCAAAATGGGAATTGTAAAGAGAGGAGATGTCAAATGCATGTGGTCAAACCCACCTCTCGTCAGCCCTGGATGAGCACCCTGGAGGATGGGTGCTCTTCCAGTAGTGCTCCAGTGTTCCTGCCCTTTCGGGTCCCAGGCAGCTTCCCTCAGCACTGGCTGTCCTGACCAGCAGCTCAGCCGGGCAGCTCTGCTTGGAGACTGACAATGGGGACATGGTCAGTTCCTTGGCAAAGTGAGACACTTCCTGAATTCTCCTAATGTGTGTATTTTTAATTTTTTGTGGGTGAGGGACAGGGGCAGAACTGGCCAGGACAGATCACAGTTCTCACTGTGCATTCCTTTTGTGCTGTACAGATAATACTTTCTTGGGGACTGCTCCAGTAATTTTCAAGATGGTGATCTTGGTTTTGAGAGAAAAATCAGAGCCACCCCTTGTTCCAGAAAGCAAACCACACATGTAATGGTTTCTGGAAGTTTTGCCAACGTTTCTCCAAAGCAGCTGATTAATTTCAGGGCCATGCTGATATGGGTTGCTCTCTTGGTGTCATGTCCACTGGCTCATGCACCTTGAGTCAGCTCCAGGTTTGGGAAGTGTACAGTGCCAGAGTCCTCAGAGCCTTGGTGTACTTTCAGCTGCTCTGAAGGCAGCCCTTCATCTTTTCCCAGCTACGTAGCTCCAGCAGTGCTGCCATCTAAACCCGGAGGCTGAAGCTCTTGTCCGGGCACAACAGGATCAGCAGCTGCTGGTTAAAAGGCTCAGAATCTCTCCTGTGAGTGGGTGTTACTCACTTGGTAATACCAGTCCATTCCAGCTGAGGATCTGTCCCTTTGTTTTGTGTATGGGACAATTTGTTTTCAATTTTTGTTTCTGAAAGGAAACTGTCAAGACAAAATTCACACTTAAAAAAATTAAGGGAAACAGCCTTTTGTCCATTTCTAACAATCCCCTTCCATGACTAAAGCTGGAAGAATTCTAGAAACTGCAATAATTTTCTACCTTCACTTTGGTTTTGTTCTGCTCTTGCATCTTCTAAGTTTCAGATACAGCAGGACAAAAATAATTTGAGTTAACATCAGTGTAACCTAGAGATGTGTGCTTTGATCATCAGAATCTGATTGTGCTTTATCTGGAAGTGGGACGGGGGCAGCAGGGAGCCAAGAGCAGCAGGCAATATTCACTCTTGTAGTGCACAGCCTGGTTGCTGGCTTTGCAATCCAAGAGGGAACATGCAAAACCTCTGTGGAGGGTGTTCCCCTTCAGCACGTATCCATCCTCACTCAATTCTGCCAATGACCCAATGACAGTAAAATAAAATTGGGGGTGAGACAGCCTTCCCAGGCTGCAACAACTCCAGTTACTGCATTTCTGTGCCCTGGGTCTGCTCTGCCTGCTCGTGGTGGGGTCCTGGCTGCTGGGGAGGTTGTGCTCTCCCTGGGGCAGGGGCTCATCAGATTTTCTTCCATAGTGGTCCACCAGCCTGAGATCCCCTCAACTAGAAAGAGTTGCTTATTATCAATCCAAGGAGAAGAAAATAAAAACAAAAAAAAATTTGAAAATAATAACAATATGCATCTCATTATAATTTTAGTCCTAAAAACTACTTGATGCATTCCAAAGGAATTGATTCCTTAAATGAATGAAGCAGCCAGGAGTGCTGCTTTCAGTGTGGGACTGCTGATGCTCTGACTTATGCTCTGCTTCTTGTGGGCTCTGGCTTTTGTGCTTCATTTAGGGCACCAACGTCATTAGCATTTAGAGGGCTGCTGCCTTTTTTTATTATTATTATTGTTACACTGCTTTTGTAACTTTCTCAAAGATGCAAATAATATTTGGATCCGAATCATGGTTCATGTTTTATTACCAAATCAGGGCATAGAGTTTGCTTTCAGTTGACTTACAGAAGAAATTGTAAATGAAAATAAGGTGTGGCTCTGTGTAGTTCTGAGAGGGTCTCCAAGGTTTCTGGATGCCAAGTTGTCTGTTACCATGGAGTGTCATCCCATGTGGGATGGGTGAGGATATCTGTCTTGTGTTGCACAGGGCTGGGACCTTTGTGACTCCCCGAGCATCCCTGGTCACACCAGCTGCGTGTGTGTCCCTGGAGATGGCTTGTGTGAATGGCAGCACCTACAAACATGATGCTGGCAAAGGGTCCTTTGCTGAGGCACCAATGTGATGCTTTTTCTACAAGGTGAAAGAAAAGAAGAAAAGTCCTGAGAGTGCTGAGGGGTTCCCTGCTTTGACACAAACTCTCCTGGAAGTCCTTGAGCATGTCACGAAGTCCTTCTCAAGGGCAACAGCTTGCAGGGATGCTTGCAGGGATGCTTGCAGGGATGCTTGCAAGCCCATTATGGGATGGGGCCCACCCCAGCTCTCTACAGGCAGAATTCATGGGGAAACAACAGAGCAGAATTGTGGGAATCTGCCTGTAGTTGCTGTTGAGTCCATTGCCATCAAAATACTGATCAGTTGAAATAAAAGTATTACTCCTTGCCCTAAGAACATGCAGGGTTGGGCTGGGATTTTCAGGAGGACTTGTGAATGAGGGTTTAAAATTTCCAGCCAAATACTTAGCCCCTTTTTAGTTGGAAATGTATAGATCTTCTTCAGATATTACTTTAGCTGAAAGTTGTTAAGAAATCAGAAGTAATTCCCTAAAATTCTCCACTTTTTTATAAATTAAAGGCAACTGCTGCTGCAGATGGATGTGAACTTTCCTGCTGGGACCTGAGTGCTGCGAGTCCCCAGGGGAGCTCCAAGTGCCCCTGGGGTTGCAGGGTATGAGCCAGTGTGGGATGTGTGGGGCTGGTCAGCCCTGGGGTCTCCACTTCCCCTGGCCAAAGACCACTGCTCACATGGGTGCCAGAACAAGGAGTACCCACAGGACAAGGTAATCCTGCCTTTTGCCCCTCTGGCTGGGGTGTTCCAGGGCTGCCTGCAGTGAGCTGTGCCAGGCTCCGTTTGGTGGCATCTTTGCAAGCGACAGACGAGCCATCTGGCATTCCGCTGAAACTCAGCATGGTGTTCACTTAGGAGGAGCCCACAGGGATGGCAAAGCAGTTGCACACCTTCCCCTGCCATGTGGGCTGGGCGCTGGGGCTGGGGCACTTCTGGGCACATCAGCAGAGCCGTGTGTGCCACGCTGGAGAGAACACACCCTGTCAGACCCTGCCCTCCTGGGGACCGACTGAGCGGCAGCAAGAAAAATGAGGGACTTTCAGGGGCAGCTGTGTTTTACTAACCCAGTCATAATGCCCCTAAAAATCCTTATTGTTCTTGCAATAGTCAACTGTGGCACGGGGAGGCCTGGAAGGAGAGCTCGGGGGCAGACAGCCCTCGGGAAGGAGGGCTGGCAGGTCGGAGCAGGGTGTCAGGCTGGGGACAGTGTTTCTGTTGGAGCAGAACTACAAGGACGTGGAGTCGTGACCTGTGGTGTGCAGCATGTGCTTCTCATGATGCTCAGGGCACAAGAACTGGAGCACCAAGATGGAGAAATTAAACAAGCCGAGTGTTTTCCCTCCCTGTTGTGTCTGTCTGACATTTCCCCCGGCCAGAAATAAATGCAACTAGAGAGATGCACCCCAAGCCCACTGAAAGAGCCTTTACCCAAACCCTTCCTCCCCTCGCAAATCTGTTTTACTCTTCTTTCAGCAAACTCATTGCAGGTCTCTGGTCATCCAAAGCATCTTTCTCTGATCTTTATTCCTGGTCTCATATCTCAAACCATGATGAAGTAATTGCGTGCAAAGAAGCAATTTGTTAAACAGAACCATAATATTCAATTATTTGCCATCTTTATGCATTCTAATACTTTACTTGCAGTTCTGAGACCTTCTGTATGCTTAGTAAAAGTTTTTATTTTCATTGAACTCTGCAGCAATGTTCAAAGCTTTTATCCTTTAATAACTCTAGGGGTATGGATAGACAAATTAATGGCTCCCTGGCCCCACAGCAGCAGCACTCCTTTCACATTGTCTGTGTGGATTACTTATTCATTACCTTTCTGAAAAGGCTTTGTTTATGGCTTTTAGCATTTTTATCAATTAATTGATATGATTATCAATTAATTCTGCTTTATATGCCCATGCCAATAGATTAGGAGTGCATGCTTTTTTTGGGGTTTTTTTGGGGGGTGGTTTTTGTTTTGTTTTGTTTTTTGGTTTGGTTTGGTTGGGTTTGGTTTGGGTTTTTTTGGGTTTTTTGGTTTTAAACTGGGTTTTATGGCTCTGGAGCAAGATTTACTCATTTGTTATTTGTCATTCTCAGGACCATTTCAACTGCTTTTCTTAAAGCTGAATTCTTTATAAAGGAGAAGTGACTAGAAACCCTGAGCTGAGTCCCAGGTCTGGCTTAATTTTGTAAGGCACACTGACACACTGAGGCTGCTCCACTTAAGGTATGGTATGAACCAGGAGCTGATCCCGTGGCTGTGGAATGAGTGTTCACATGGAGTCATCCTGCTGTAGCTATTGCAGCTGCTGTGTAAGTAAGTTCTAAAGGACAATCCTTGTCCCAGTGACAGTGTGACAGATAAGACAGACAATGGGCACCAAGGAAGGCACTGCTATCAATGAAGGATGGATTCTGTTCAACCCGCATGGAACAAAGAAACCTGGGCTGCTCAAGGCCCCACAGAACTGTCCAGGAGTGTCCTTTGTGCCAGCTGATTCCAGGAATGTGACACTTTTGGAACTGTTTGTGTCAGGACTTCCTGCTTTGACACCTGTGATTTCTGAGACTGCCTCATCATAGGAAACCCCAGGTCTGCTGCTCCTCTTCACAAGGATTCTGTATCCAGCAACTCTCCTCTCTTCTTTGGATACTGAAATGAGATGAAAGGGCTTGAATGTTTCCTTGGCAAGATGGGTGGAATTAGTTTAATCTGTTCTGATTCTGACACCTACAAGTCAAGTGACCCAATCACCTCTTCTGCTAACAGGCTGCAAAGCAACACTCTACTACTGTGGAATATTCTTTGTGATGAACACAGGAGGATCGGGAATGGGGGTTTGTAACTTTTTTGGATGAGTTTCTGTTACAATTTTTATCTTTAGTATCAACACTTCAAATAAGGATATTTATATGTTAAAATAAATACATTTTTGCCCTGAAATACTGGAATACACCTCCCCAGCCTCTTCATCCCTCAGGAAGAGAAGCCACCCATGGATTTTAAAGTCAGAAGGACAAGTCAGAACTTCTAACAGAGGATGCGCACAGCACAACTCCTGCAGCTCATCCTGCAGCCCAGACCCTGATGTATGGATCTTTTTCTTATGTGCTGTGGGAACTCTGCCTATAGAAATGTCTGAGAAGCTGTTCCAGGGCTTTATAACCTTGTATCTTGTTCCTTCTGGCAAGCTGCAAGTTGCCTGCTTATCCTGGCCTCTGTGGACAAAACCCTCCATGTGTGTGACTGCACGTGGGAAATAGGAGAGCACCATGGTTTGGTGCTGGTTTTGTCAGATCTGTTCCCAAAGCAGCTCCCCCAGCTGCCACACTGCCTGTCAGAGGAGGGTTGGTGCAGCAGAGGTCTCTAGGGTCACTTGGTACATGGCCAGGGTCCCTTGTGCACATCCTGCAGTGGGATCCAGCCCTGCTGGTCCCTCTTTAGCACTTGAGGACATTGTCAGCAGACCAAAGTGCATTTCTTAGTGCCCACACTAAGCCACTAAGACTTCAAGAACAAATCTGACTAGATTGAATTTTCTTTCTTTTTAAAGTTCAGTGCCACTTAACACCTCCAATTTAGCTTGGAAAAAAAGCAGAAATACCTAAAATAAAGGTGTTTTGAAAAGTACATGCAGGCAATTATGGGTTTTTTTCAGACTCGGTCTCAGGTGATACCCTCAGCTTCTACTGTTGTTAAGCACTGCCCCAGACTTCCTTCAAGTTGCCATCTCTAGTCTGTGCTAGGCATCATGAACATGAAAATAGATCCTGTTGAAATAAAACACCCTAGTCCTCACATGCACACAATTTTTTCTCTGAAAAACAGGTAATAGCAGATGAACTAAGCCTGAGCCACCACTGATGCTGCTTTGCCCATCCTTGGAAGGGGCAGAGCATCTGGGTTGGTGACTGCCCACAAAGAACTGACCTGAGGCAGCACAGAGCAAAGGGTGCAGGGTGAGATCCCAACAGGGAAAAGGGGGAAAAAAATTTCTCTTCAAGTACAAGTAATTCTGTTAATGCCTGCAAGGAGTCTCTCACTGCAGGGGACTCTTGCTGAAATGCCTTGCACTGTTATCAGCTGCTCTCAGTGCACAGCTCCTGTCCAGAATGGTTTAATGTGGTATGTTCAATCAAACAGAAATTGTATGTCAGACACATACATGGAATAAAATCAGAGCAGGAAATACATTTTTCAGGCAAATTTATTGATTTCTTTTACTGAAGCCCTGTGGTACTTTGCTGTAGTTTCTGATGAATAAATAGCTGCTTCACAGAGGAAATACAGTTATTTAGGCAAACTTTTGTCATAGTTTAAACATTTGATTTTCAGCAAGACTGAATAAATCCAAGATTTCAAGGAACCTTTAGCTTTAGCAGGTGGTTATTGGGCTTTGTCTTTTTAATTGCACCAGAATTGGCCACGTTTCACCAAGAGAACATTTGCTGGAGTTGGTGGGAAAGAAACTGCAACTTCTCCAGTGGAATGGCTGGGCCAACCTTCACATGAGCTGGACCCTGTTCTGGTGCCCAGTTTGTATTGCCTGGGGTTCAAAGGCTGATACTTAGTACTTTTTAAACAGAGAAACTAAAACAATATCCCAGCAAAGTGAGCTGACATCCCTGGGTCCCAAGTTCAGCTCACAAACTTATCAGCTGATCTAGAACAGCATGACTGTGCCTTTCTCTGCAACATCAAGTTTGAAAAATTTGTTATGTCATTGGAGCAGGATTTGTCTTCTTAACCGGGAAGCCCAACAGACAGAAAGTCCTCTTGTTAATGAGCTTGATGCTGCTTTATACGCAGCTTAAAAAAAAAAAAAAAAAAAAAAA
>VYZP01032336.1:135775-228950 GCA_013400635.1 Hypocryptadius cinnamomeus
AAAAAAAAGTATGTGCTGTTTCATTAATACTAAAGATACAAGAAAAACAGTTGTGGTGTCCCAGGTAAATAATGTTGTCGAGTCTAATGATTTAAATCCCACATTATAATTGTGAGGAGTCCTCTTGGCTATTTGTTCTGGTGCCATGGGCCCCTGACCTGGCTCAGTGTGACAAACACTGGAGGGGTCCCTGATGATTAGTGTACCTGCAAAATGTTCCTTATGTTTTTAAGCTGATATTCCTGTAAACTTCACTTTTTCTTTCTGTCTGTAAACTCAGACTGGTTCTTTAAGCTCAATAGCAACAGCCTCAGAGACAAGAAATGCAGAGAAATTCAGAGTTGTAGCAACCCAGTTTGTAAATTAGGGTACCAGGAAGCCCATGGAGCTGGGCATGATGCATTTAGTCTGCACTCAAAAGAAGGCACCCCGAGACTCCTCAGGCTGCTCATCTGCCTCATGAGAGAAGCTCAGCAGGACAAGGACTCTCTACTACGCTTTTGAACCTGTGGAAGAACAATTTGTTTTATCCTTAAACTTCCTGAGACTTTTGCTCAGCATTTTTAAAGGAAAAATTAAAGACTTACTGGTTTCTACAGCCTACCCTTTACAAATATACTCCCAGTTCATCCACTTCTGATGATTCATTCACTTCTCTGAGAACAGACTGACATCCTGATTAGTGCCTGCATATACAAGAGGCATTTTCAATCATTACAGAATAAAGTGGAACAGGGAAGGACTGATGATCCAGTAGGAGCCAGTGACATTTACAGTGTGCCATTGCACAGGACAGGTTGGTACCACACTCAGACCACAGCCTCATTACATGATATTACATGATATTTATGTCTGGTGCCACGGATCTTATGCTATGTGTAGTACCAAGTGGTTTTTGCTGCATGACAGGTGAGAAGCAAATCTGTGGATCCCGGTGTGTGGATTTCCAAGTAGTTACAGCTTGCACTTAATTGGGGGAAAGGAAGCCAAAGGAAATCATGTGCATTGGAATCAAACACCATTTTTAGGAGTGTGTATTTCAACAGTGATTAAAATAGCCAGGGACCAAGGCACTCTCATGATTAATGGTCTCTGTGAGCTGAGGGCATGTCCCACAGCCTCAGGCCCTCCTGAGAGACACCCATGAGGAACTGCTTGGTTAGGCTTTATCTTCCTTCATTGTGTGGATCAGCTTTATCATGTGGCTTGAATTACTCTCTCCTGTTTCTGGAGCCTGTGCTGTGTGTGAGCAGCTCCAGCCCAGCCTGAAGCAGAGGCACATCTCTGTATCCCGTTCCCCTGGGGCCAGCATGGAAGGCACT
Source organism: Hypocryptadius cinnamomeus (assembly GCA_013400635.1). Lineage (NCBI taxonomy): Eukaryota > Metazoa > Chordata > Aves > Passeriformes > Zosteropidae > Hypocryptadius > Hypocryptadius cinnamomeus. The sequence continues at coordinate 137,098 of VYZP01032336.1, forward strand.
TCCTGAGCTCTGCCTGGCACGCTGAGCTGGTGCTACACTTGGAACAAGACCAACCAAATGATTATTTTAAAGCCACTCATTTTTTCTGACTCTGTTCTCATTCACATTTTGTGACTTTGCTACTTCCTGAACCCCTGCATGTCCCTCTGGCCAGTTGTAGCTAAACCACTGAGCAGTGACTTCTCCAGCAGGTATAAACAATTTCATGAGGGACAAACCTGTGAGACACATGCAGGTGAGCTTGGAGGCCCTCACTGTACCCTGTCCCTGTTACAGGGCACAGCTGGGTACCTCAGGACTGCTCAGCCCCACTCAGTGAGGCTCCCTGGCCAGTCTCAGTAGGATATGGCAGCAGGGCTAGCACTCTCCAGTTCTCTGATTATTTGATGCCAGATGAGAAGCTCCTCAAGACCCTCAGATCTCCTGGAGCAGCTGTGAGTCTCCCTGAGGGTGCTGGGGAGGGCTGAAACCCACACAGGAGATGAGCTGGGGGCTGCTCCATGCTCCACCCTCACTCCCTGTGTGGCAAAAAGCACAGGCTTAACCTCTGCATGCCTCCCACCCCGGCTGAACCAGAGACAGGGAACTCTCTCTGTCTCAGTGGGTTTCTGCAGCACTTAATTGATTTGTGCTGCTAAACAGCCCTGCAGTAAATGAGTACAAGGTGTTAAAGAAGGATGCGTTAGTGGGAAAGATCCAGCTGAAACAAAGTTTAGATAGAAACCATGTGTGTGCTGCGAGAGCACTCTCACCCCGTTCCCAGTGCCCGGCCCTGCACGGGGTGATTAATGCTTTACAGAAACCCTGGCTTGTTTTCAGGTCTCGGGCTTGTCCTGGAGCATCCCTACAGCCCAACTGACCAGTGGGCACTGCTGCTTCAGAGCCCAGCCTAGCAGCCAAGTGGCACCAAGGAATGCAGCTGCCCTGTTCCAGCAGCATGCAGACACCACTGCCTTCCCCATTAAGGATGTCTTTTCCTGCATAGAGACAACAATACAAGGCAGTGCTGTAAGAAAACTTGAAAAAGACACAAGTGAGGAACTTCTGGGAATTCCTCAGGTTTTTTTACCAGCTGCAGAGGAGGGTGAAAACTTTTGGCTACAAAAATATTATAGTTTATGCTGTTAAACAAATCATCATTTGTCACCAGGTAGCTGAATTATGTCCAACTCTGCTAGCAGAGCCAGAACTGATTTTGTTCCCAATGCTATTGTATAGTTAACAGCTGGCAGCAAACTGGCAGTGCAGGCTGTGCTGGGCTGATAAATAACCCAAGCAGCCTCACAACAGAAGCGTCTCATGGAGCGACTGCAGCTCTGGCTGGAATGTGTGGAGTAAACGCTTGTTAACAATCTGTGCACAGGCGGAGAACTGCCTGATGAAAAGGTACTAGAAAAATGTTATTTAAATATGACACAGATTTCCTAGGGTTATCAAAAGAACAAACCAGGTTTTAGGTCTAAGAATATCAAATCACAGCAGCAAACCAGCAAATGTTAGCATTTCTCACTGACTGAAACCAAGTCTGGTAATAATGAGCGAAATGTCCCAACCAGTTCTAAGATACGAAAGGCAAGCCAGAAAACCAACAGAGAGAAATATTTCTGTATTTGTTTCACAGCCCCCAAATTCTGCTGGAGAATTTTCCACTCTGCCAGATGTTTTCTGAAGGAAGGAGAGAGAGAGAGATGTTCTGATTTCAAATGCTGTGTTGCTTCTAGGCCAATAAAACCACTCTGTACCGCCTGTGAGAAGGCAAGGTGACAAGTGGCAGTGCCCCATGAGGCTCATACAGTGATGTATCACTGCCCTGTGTGCTGTACTTAACACTGCTCTGGTTTTGTCTTTGCTTTGCAGGCATTTTATTTTTATCATGGGTAAGACGAGGAATGTGTGTCTCTGAGAGAGAATGAGCATGGGGCTGCAAGCTTCATCTCAGTGCAAATAATATTTTGGCAGGAAATCTACAGGAGATTAAATTAGGGGCCTAATGACTGAATATTAAACATTTCAAATTTTGAGTTCCTTTAAATAAGCAGCTACAGAAAAAGGAAAAGTCTGACAAAATTAGCAGGTCCAAAAGCACTAGAGGAATCCATTAAGGGTGACTTGTTTTTTTGGTGCAAATTTAAAAAGACTTTTTATTATTATGTTTATTAGTAGCTGTATATGTCAACATGCTATTTCCTCAATGTGTTTTGAGTCCAGATTAGCCAAAGTTTTAGGTATTGGCAGACTTGCTACAATGGAAGGGAAATGCCAATGGAATAACTTTAAACATGATCCAATCCCTGATGATTCATTGGATGTGTTAAAATTTCCTTTGAGACCATGTAAGTAATGCAGGGACTGGAGTGCAGAGTGCCTGTGACTCAGCTCTCTGAGGCAGCGGGAGGATGTCAGAATTACTCACTGGGACAGGAGGAATCTCATTTATCTATTTATAGGCAAGGCTGAGATGAGCTTGAACCATTAAAGAGCTGAGTTTGCCAGTTCCCATAGGGGAGGAGGAGGGAAGGACCTCACTTTAGCTGTTGAAATCAAAGCTTCCTTTTTTCCCCCATTTCCAAAGCTGGTGACTGGCCAGTTACACTTTCTCCAGCTCACACAAGGCAGCACAGGGCTCCTCCTCCTTGTTAGAGGCCAGTGCCCACTTTGCCAAAATCCTGTCTGCTGCACATTTCTAGGAACACAGAGCTCAGCATTACTGAGCCAGTCTCCCACTATCACAATCAATTACATCATATCACACTTTTTGGCAGGCTATTCCAACACTTCATTTTAAATTTCCAGCCCTAATATAATTTGTTCTTGTGCCAGCATCATAATTTAGTTTAAACAATTCTCTTTTTTTCTCTGATCTTTACCTATCAGATGTATTTACCAAAAACAATCCTATCTGCTCTAGTCTTTGTTTTGAGAAACTAAACAAATGAAGCTCTTCTAGTCTCCTCTTGTTCTAAACCCTCTGATCATCCTTAATGCCCTTCTCTGTACCTGCTAATCTTCCTTGAACATGAGTGAACCTGTATCTTCTAGGACTGTGTTTGCCTTTCCATATCAGATTGGTGGCTCACAGTTATCCCTCAGAGCAAGTAATTCTCTCTATGTGTTTTTTTTAACCACCCTGCTTTTGTCCTTCTCAAATGAGTAATGTGATATTCTAATGATTAATTTTTAACTGCCTGTCTTTATACTTTGTCTATTCTATCTCAAATTCTGTCATTAAGTTATTGCTGATTGATGTTCTGATCCTTCTCTGTATTAGCAAAGCCTGTGTCCTCAGCAAATTTCTTTATGACATTCCTACAGCTGTGCCAGAGTCATTAACAAAATAAGTAAGACTGGCTCAAGACTGACCCTTGAGGAGTTCCACTCTGTCCAGCGTTTCTCCTTCCCACAGATCTCCTTGTCCTTGGCTTTAGCAGTTCTGCATTTGCCATCCACACTAATCCTCATCTTCTCAACTTCAACTACTAATTTCCCATGTGGTGTAATATCAGATTCTTGACTCATGTCTGGATAGAGTATATCACCTGTATTTCATTTATCTTGAAAAAAAAAAATCAGTCATCAAAAAGAAATATGAGGTTACACTGAGCTCCTTTAATGTGCCAGTTCTTTCCAAATCCTGAGGTGGAAATCTGCCAGGGCACCTTGATCTGAGCACATGGAATTCTTTAAGCTTTTCCTTCCGTCTTACATGTGATAATTTTCATTCCCTTAAGTATGTTCCTACTAGAAATCCCATCTTTGCCCCATTGTCCAATATGATAATCTCTACTGAAAACGTAGGTAAAGTGGTTTTAATTTTTTTGGACCATATGTAGACTAGTCTAATCTCAATCCCATTCTCACTATATAATGACCATGTTTTTCCTCTTTTCCTCTTCTGTATTTATCTAACTGAAACCTTCTGCCATCTGTTTCATTTCCTTTTCAAAATCTGATTCACAATTTTACTCCTGACATTTCTTATTCTACCCTTATATTTTCTGACCTCAGCAAATTAAAATGGGAAGACTGAGGCAAATAGTTCCTCCAGTCTTGCCCCAACACTCTTCTCTGATGCCACACTCCTGGCAAAGATGACAGGGTAGCTCATAAAGCAGGTCCAGAACTGTTGGACTGAACATGCCCTTGGCACAGGAGCTCAGCCCTATGCAGGATGATGGGCTCCAAAGGCAGGTGGTCATGCCCTGCAGTAGTTCCCCTACTGACCTCTGATTTCAGTCCCTGGCTGCACCTGAACTGAACATCCCATTGCTGCTCAGACCTTCTGCCCATCCCTTGTCTGCTCTCACCAAACTCCTGCATGTGTTTGGGGCTGGTTTTGGAGTTTCCCTTGAGGGTTTGTCCTCCTGCATGTTCCAGCTAGTTCTGGAATCCAGTTCCCATCACATTCAACTCCTCAGGTCTTCAGTGCAGTTGATTCCACTCCTTTGTTCCCTTAATTTCTCAACGTTTGTCCTTTGAGAGATGAATACTTTGGTGTGTGACTACAGACAGTGCCGGAGATTCAGCCGTAATGAGGTACCCTTAAGAACTCTTAACCAGAGTCTTCATAGGCTCTGGATGACTCAGAGCTCAGCGCTTTAGAGACAGTGAAAGAACTTCACTTGCCTTTCTTGTGTGTGTGAGACACTGTAATCCATCTCAGGATGAACTAGCATTTTCATTTTATAGACAACTGAGACATAAAGATCACACTTCAGAACATACTGCACTCTATGAGGAATTAGTTAAGTGCCTGAGGTGAAGTACAAAGCCTCCTAACCCCACTGAGATTGCTGCAGCAGCCAGACCTTGCTCACCTGAAAACGAGGTGCCTGTGCCAAGCTATTCACTTTGAATTGTCTGGTTCTTGAAGAAAGCAAAGCTCACCCAGACCGTGGATTGACCTGTCCCAGACATGCAGCCAGGACAAGCAGCAGAGGCTTACCTTAAACTGGCTGTACAGGGCCAATTCTAGAAAAGAGGAAACCAACACTCAAAACACATCATAAAAATGTACTGGTCATCCAAACCCCTTTAAAAATCACGTAGGGTATCTGTACTCAAAGTGGGACTTGAATCTCCGCAGGGGGTCACCCACCCACTCACTGACTTTCCCCATTGCCATGAGAATCACTCCAGGATCCTGCCTGTGACATGTCCTTGCTTTCCCTGTTTTCTGAGTCACAGAATGGCAGCAGCTCTTGCTTCCCAAAACAGCATGAGACACCTACCACAGCACTAAGGCCATGCTGCTGCCCCAAAAAGATGGAAGATGGATGGAAGCTCTTCCATTGGCAAACTGATGCATGTTCCATCCCCGTAGAAGAGATGAAATTGTAGAGCAAAGCAAATTTCTCTCCTCTCAAGTAATATACTGTAAATACTCTGAAGGGGGAGAAGAGCTGTGCCCCACTCCCAGGGCATGCCTGCCTCAAATTCACAGTGCTCTGCTGGGCACCTACTGACCTTGGCAGTGTCACAGGACTAGTGTTTGTCTAAAAAAGTAACCTCCTTGTGAACAGGCTCTTTGCTTTGGGAAACACAAAGCAGTCTTGTCTTCCAAGTGTCCAAGCCTTCTTTTCATGTCTGTTTAGTCCTTCAGTAGCATTTATTTTTGGCCTTGAGAGAAAAACACAACTCCACATTAAAGGGATGGTGTCCAGTTGAACCCACAGGCTGCACCACCCTTTGCTCTCCCCCTTGCAGGGGAAGGCAGTGGAGGAGACCAACAAAAAACAAGAGGAAAGTCTATTGCCTGTTGGGCACAAAACTGCTTTTGCTTTCTAGTGAAAAGGAGCTGAGCATCCTCAGCAGCACAGAGCAACTGGCCAAACAGGCCAGAGCTTGGATGCCTGAGGCTTTTGAGTAACAGTAATAGCCAGTCCAGAGGGCTACATTTCCATTTGTCTTAATTTCCAAAAGCCTTTCCAGCTGAGGTAGCTCAGAGCAGGGAGACACCAATGTTCCACATTGTTGTCTTGAGTTTGTGGTGGGTCTAACTCCGGCAATGCCAGACTTCAGCACACCACCTATAAATGATACCAAATCAGAAACACACCCTTTCATGCTGCCCCTCAGTGCCCACAGCCCTTCCAAGCCCTCAGGACAAGGCTGCTCATGCTGTGTGAGGAGCTGAGGAGGGGCTGCAGGTCACCACTGCCTCCCGAGCCAGCTGCAGGCACATGTCCACCCTGTTCCAGGTAAGTGCTAAGCCAAAGTGCTCAGGCTTCCAGTGGATTATGCTCACCTGTTTAACTCCATACAGGAGAGGTATTCCCAGACCCAGTGCCAGCTTTGTCACCTCCAGCGGAGTCTCATGACTGTGTGTGGCCTGAGGCAGCTGCAGAAGGGCTATCTAAGGGCTCACAAAGCTGAAGCCTGAGGCACAAAGTTCAAGGCAGAGGTTCTGTATGGACAGTGTGTGTGGTCAGGACCTGCATTCCTTGGGGGAGAGGCAGAGAGAAGAGCAGAACTGCCTCAGGAGCTCTCCTGATGGGATCTGCAAGAGGAAATAAGCTCATTTTGGCCACAAACTATGTTTTGGGCCACCCATCAGCATTCAGCATCCCAGATCAGGGAGCTGTGCTCCCTGCCTATAGCACAGTGACTGAGCTGGGCCCCTAGGACAGTCACTAAAGCACTCTGCTCTCAGGCTCTGCAGGACAGCGACCACAGCCCTGCTCCCTGAAATCAAGGGGACTCTGGCCACAGTCCTGATTCATCTTCCTCCTACATCAACACCTTATCTTTTAGGTCCACTGACTTCAGTGATTGGAGCTGTCAGGCCATGGATGTCCATGAGGGCATGGCTGGGCCCAAAGAAATGGAGGATGGAAGCTGCAATCAGTGTCTGCCTCACACTTAGTGAGTTAGGGGAATATTAACAACGCATCACTCGGAGTAAGTGCTCCTGGCTGACCTTGGCAAGGGGCACTTTGAGAAGGATAAAACTGCATTTTCATTCCTGAGAATCCTCCTCCAGTAATAAGATGTTCCCCCTGGGACGCTGGTAGCACATTGGTATTGTCTGTAGAGTAGCTGGGGGCTTGGGGCTGACATTGCTAATCCGTACACACGAACCACCACTGAATGTCACCCGTCCAGACCCAAGATTTACAAACACACAGACAGTCACAGGTAGGCTGTCCTCCAATTAGTCTGGGAATCTAAAAAAAAGAAAACAAACCCAACCCAAACCCCTTAGTAATTTTGTATTCCTTCCTTTGCATATAAAACATCATTAAAAAAATTAGTGAAACAGATGCATTGTATCAGTAACTGACAAATTAAGAATTCAGTCATGGTTGTTCAGAAACCCACTGCCTCCTTGCAGTACCAATAATGATTATTTATAGCCTGCTCTGCAAGGAAAGCAATCCAGAAAAACAGAATGATTATAATGTAATGCACTCATCCCCAGGGAGAAGTCTGGTGCAAGTTGCAGCCGACATCTCACACCATTTTCTTGTCTTGAATTTTAAACTTTATTGTAAGTACTGTTTGTGTATTTTGCAGAGAAAGTCTCAGTTCCTCTATAACAAGTACCCATTTTATTCCTGCTGAATTTCATTGAACTTATTCCTGTTATAAGAGGCAGATCCATATTACTGTTTTATAGAGCAATCTCTTAGCTGCCTATTCACAAGAATGTGCAGTCTGGCAAAAGAATGAGCTGAGGGAATGAGCTGGGTGGCAGATGAGCTATTACTCTCGATATCACCATAGCATCTGGAGCAGTTACGTGCAGCACTAACACAGGCTATGAGAAATTCTCTGCTCTCAAAAAGAGCTAACAAAGAAAATACACGGAGGGTGGGAGGTATGGAAGTGCCATAGAAAAGAGAAGGAGCTGTACAATGTCACATTGCCAGCAACTGAGAAAGGCAGGAGTAAAGTCCTCATCTCAGCCCCCTCCAGCTTCATGCTGCCTTTGCTCATTTTTGGTTCTGCATTTGGATATGATGCATCTTTAACTGGAAGTTCAATTCAGAAAGAGAAAGTAATTTTTTTATTTGCTAAGAAAACTGCCTTTCTGCTGGTTGTGCAAACAAATTCTTTCCCATGATTAATACCTGTCTCTTGCGCTGAAGACATCAGTCTCTGCATGGATCAAATCTTAATGAAGCAAAGCTCTCTTCTCAGAAAAGAATATTTCCCATTTTTTTTTCTGCAAGCATTCCTCCTCACAATTTCCCTTGTTTAGCCCTATGATAATTTTATGATGCTCCCAACATAACTCACAGTACTTCTCATTATTGTGTGCCATAAGTGTTTACAGAGCCATTTTTGTGGCAGATACCAGCCTTTAGACATTCCACATTTCCTGTTTTGCTGGAGCCAATCACTCACTGTTCACTACTGAGATGCAAGTCCCTAATTAATTTATACACAACAAAGCACTTCAGTCACTGCAATGAAAGCGTAATGGAGAGCAGACCATTAGCAAAAATTGGATATCAAGCATGGAGAAATTATTTCCTTTTCATGTTTCCATCAATATTAAGATTGATTAATCTTCTTGCAAAAAAACTTTCCCCCACTACCAAACTGCCTTTACGCTTTTCCACCAATGCTGGATGTGATACCTGTGCCAGTTTTGTTTTCTCTCACATCAAGGAAACCTCTCTGATGTGCTGAGAAGAACTGGGGACTTCACAGGGGACTTCACAACTGGTTCAACCCTACTCATATTCTCTTTATAGAATCAGAATATAATAGCCTGGTTTTAACCCCCCAAAAAAAATCAAGATTAAATTCAGTATATTCTGAAGGAGTGAAAATTCCTAGCAACAGCTGAAAGGGAAGTGGAATCTATAAATGCCTCTTTCATCTTTATCAAATTACTATTCAGTGCAGTTACATTTATTAATAACAGCATCCCTTAAACCACATTGTGAAAATCCATTAGCAAGAAATGCTTTAAAATACTCAACAGGCTGTAACACATGATTTACCAAAAGCTAAAACAATTAAATACTATGAGCAGCGTGGGCATTTTCATGGGCCATGGAGCTTGGCAGGGGTACGTTAGGGTATGATCAGAAATGGACAGTTTCCAAAACACAACTTTTTAATTCTATCATCTCTATTAGGAAGGGGATAGGCAAGCTAAGAGTGTTTTCTGACTTTTCCTTCATCTCACTTCCGTATGTACTCACCACTAAAATTGCTGATGGGCATTTCAAAGTCGTCACCTGTGACATTTGCTACACACTGAGGTACCAGACTGCTCCCAGAGGAAACATCCTCTGACTGTCCCAAATCCTGACAATAAGAGCCCTCTAAGAAGTTTAATTGTCCCCATGAGGGTCTGACCAGGGGGGCAATCACTGCATTGTTTTCTCCTTCAGCACACCCTGCACTGGCCCTGGAAATTCTCATACTCCCCTCCTGTATTTCTTTACTTGTCCTTTTAAACACAGTTGAAATGTCAATCACTGCTGAAGAATCACTGTGAAAGAACTGGATATTGACTCTAAATTCAAGTGGAGGATTCTGTCCTTATTTCCCTGCAAAAAAATTGCCATTCCTGGCTTTGGTGCACACCCCACAACACAGAAGGTTCGCTCAGGTCCCAGGGGATGATTCCAGAGGGACAGACTGAGAGTCCTTCTCTCGCTGCTTCCAGCTTGGAGCAGAGAACAATAATGGCACAGAGAGCCCTGCTCATTCCCAGCCGTGACTGCGGCTATCGCAGCCTCCCGCTGCACCCGCGAAAGGAGGGCTGTGATGACATTTTCTTTGTTGTTGCAGAAGGCAAAGCCTGAGTCAGGGATTACAGGGAAAGGTGAGGGGGAAGGGGCAGGAGATGCAACCACAGTTGTGGAGGGAGTGAAACAGCAGCTCTGGGGTCTCCATGCACTTTCTGGGCTGCCAGAAAGGATTGCTGTGGGCTGCATTAGGTTTTGGCAGACCTGCTGATAGATCAGGTTCTCCTTCCAGATTTGATCATTCCCTAAATCCATAAAGAGATGCCTGAGGCAGGTCAGATTGTTTCTGAGGCAGATACACACAGTGCAGCTCAGTTCCCTCCAGAGTGAAAAGCTCTTTGCACGTCTAAGCTGTAGGTTTAATTCACCCCAGCCAACAGACAGACCTGAGTCACACACCAGCCACCCTCGTGTTCATCTGTTCCCCTGGGACCTTCCACTTAGGAGCACAAAGCAGTGGCAGAACAAATTTGTGGCAGAATGTATCTTCTGTAATTGCACACGAGCCAACTTGTTAGATCATTTTCTGTCCCAGCTGAAATTGCAGCTCCATGATTGCTTGTGATTGAGCAGAACTAAAAAACACATAATTACACAGGCCAAGGCGCAGACATGGGCAGCTACAGATGCTGGTGCTTAGCTGAGAAAGTGCAGCACATGGTGGGGAAAACAAAAGTTGGAAATGATGTGTACATTCCACCTCATCCCCACTGCAGAGCTTTTGGCCTTCAACTTGTGTAGAGCAAAAGGCTGGAATTTCTCAGGTGTAATGACAGATTGTGTGGCACAAAACATCAAAAACTGTGTCAGTTCTTGAGCTGGTGGGTTCAGCTCACCCAGCCAGATGAAAGCAGTCTGGACTAACACTGGGGAGACAATACTTGGCATCTCACAGGCACATCATTCTTGGCTGTAACATCCCCCTCCTGGTTCATGTTCTGTTTTCTCTGTTGTTGACCTCCAGTGATGGAAGAAAGGGGTTGGACAGGGAGATGAAAAGGAGAAGGCAGTGCTGGGAACAGAAGAGAGGCCTGAAGGAATGGGAAAGAGAAGGAACAGCTGTGGGGCTGGGAGGGAAATGGAGACAAGGAATGAAAGAGATATGCTTCCCCTTTGGGATGGTGGGCTGAGACAGTGTGAACAAATCAGAGCTAATATGAAAGGGAGGAAACCAGAGAAGAAAGATGGAACAAGGGAGATCACAGAGAACATCAGGAAACAGCACTAAGAGGACAGAAACGAAGGCTGGGACATGTTGGGGAAAAGCAAAGATTGAAAAAAACTTCTGGAATATTATGCAAAAGACAGAGAGAATTAGAAAAAAGACCTATGAAAATGCCAGCAACCCAGCTGCTGAAACTCCTGTACGCTTATGTCAACATCACACCACAGATCAGCACCAGGGGAGGAGGTTTGGGGTTGATTTCTAATTTCATGGAAAGGCTTTCAGCAATGCAGAACATGAACTTCAGCTCCCACTGAAGTCAGAGTGGTTCAGAGGTGCTTACAGCCACAAGACCCAGCCTGATAAAGTCCATGAGATGGGGAGCTGCATGACAACCTTGACAACAACCAGCCTTTACCTTGTCCAACTCCCACCTCAAGACCCAGGGTGATAAGGACCAGCACATGCAGGGAAGGAGCCCAGGGCAGGGACACTGCCCAGCCCTGCCCAGCACCACAGCAGCCATTTGCCTCCTTGTCCCTGATGAGCAGTGAGGTCCTTCATTTACATGTCTAAGCTTGAGTAGGGGTAAGAGGCTGCTCTTTGCTGCTTGAAGTGAAATGTTTGGCTTATTGGCACAGCTTGTTTAATTTGGCTGTTGGTGCTCGGTCAGTGTTATTAGAGGAAGCAATAAAAACACATTAAATACAAGGAGCTACATTAAAACAACATGGAGTCTGCAATGCAAACCAAAAAAAGCAGGAGGGCTGAGTATGGAGACAACCATTCCCTCCTTCAATCATCCTCTTCTTCTCCCTAAATATGGAGAGTGTTATGGTGGAGGGGTGGAGGGCCCAGGGGTCACCATTCACCTGGGAAATGTCAGATCTGTATCCAAGTCTGGCTCCTTCCCCCAGCGCCAGGGTAGCTGCTGAGGTCACAAGTGGGGGCAGATATTTCACTCTGATGCAAGATGAGAATTCAAAAGCACTGAGCTCCCAAAACTCTAGCTTCTGCCAGAGTTTTGCTTCAGTGCAATCTCCCCAGAGGCAACTGGTGTCCATCCTCAGCCATATCTCTCTCCAATCTATATAAACCATCATTAAAGTGCACCTAAAGTGTTCTTCCTCTCCACACATTGCTGCTGAGCTGCTTCCAGACTCAGTTTTTACACTTGCCATGTTTTTCCATTGTTTTCTTGTGGCCATATAGTAAGGAGGAGGTCCCTCCACCACAGAGAGGGACTGAGAGACGTCAGAGTGACACACATCACCTGTCCTGGCTGGTGCTCACTGCTTGAGCCCAGCTTTTGCAGCTCCATCAGATTTATTGGGTTCTGCTACAGCCTTGAGGTTTTTAATTGCATTTTATTAGCTGATCTGAGCCACAGCTGTGTCCCCACATTTCTGCTGCACCATGAAAACCACAACTGCATGTTACATCTGGGACAATGGTGAGGTGATTGTGTTAAGCCTGGGATTCCTAAGGAAAAAAAGCATTACAGGTATTGACTGTGTGTGTGTGTGTGTGTGTGTGTGTGTGAGTAACCTCTAGCCAGCATCAGACAATTTCAACACAACAGACGAGAGGATCTCTCAAAGCTCTGAAGCTCCCAGAGGTGACTGGAGAGGACAGCTGGAGGATACAGACACCATCAGTATCCCCCAAGGAAAAGGCAGTGGTGAGTGCTCCCTTCACAGCAGACAGGAGACAGCATACAGGTGAAAGCTGCTCATTAGACCTGCTGATCAGGAAATGACTCCTTAAAAACCTCAGTGTGCCTGAACACCTTCTCTTGCCACTCCTATGGGAGCTGGACCCCGCACAGTTGTTACATTCACAGCTTTCCCCACTCACCTACCTTCCATCCTGAGGCCCAAATTCCAGGGGAAGGGGTCCCTGAGTGCTGCTGCAAAATAGCAACAGAGGCAGCAGTGAGAGGATCCAGGTGCAAAATGCTGGAACTGCAGTGCTGCCCCTTAGCACATCCATTGTTCCTGCCCAGGGGCAGCTCTGAGAACGTGGTGGAAGTTACAGGAACGGGATCACTGGCTTGAGCAATGTCCCTTCGAGGGCATTCACTCCCCTACACCATGAAATGACAAGTTATTATTTAACAGCAGACCTCACAGGAAGGAATGTTTTTCTGTGTTCATGGCCTCTAACAAGCATAGCAATTGTTTACTGTACTCTGAGCAACCCAACAGTAGCTATAATGTAATAATTATAGAGAATCCTTCCTAAAAATGTATTTCCAAGGCATCAGCATAAATTCAGCTGGCATTGAACACACGAATTCAGCCCAGCTTCAGAATCAGATCGTGCACTACATGTTGTGCAGCTGTGCAAGAACTCTGGTGTGGAGCTCTGGAGCCAATGCCTTGCAGTGATGCAGGGAAGGACAAGAAGCAGCATAGAAGCAGACAGAAGAGCCACAGGTTCTGTTCTCTGTGGTCAATGACAACAGAAAACACCAGGATAATTTTCAACCTGGATAAACTGGGGGTTTGGAAATCATAACGTTTTTTAATCTGGGTGCTGACTTGTTGGTCTCTGGTTTTAGAGGTTCAGTCTGAGTCCAGGCTGCACCAGCATTTTTCATGGAGATGATTAATTATTATTATTTTATTTCATCCTCACACACTAGAATGGCATCTAGAGGACCCTGCAAGTTCCTTGGAGGATCCTTCCTTGTGCTCAGTATTAGTGAACTCCAGCTCATGCTACTGTGCCTCAACTTCCTCACCTGCAAATAAGGCCAAGACAGAAACCCCTCAACCTAGGGGTCTGTTCAGGTTTTGAAAACAATTCTAGCACCTTGAAAGAAGGTTTCCCTAGAAGGCCAGTCTGCAATTTATTGCTTCAATTAAAAAGTGTGTGTTTTACAATCCACAATCTGTTTACACCTCTTACAGCTATCTCTCTAAAAAGAGCTGGGCTCTGGTAGCTCACAGATTTGGCACAGCTTGTCGAACAAGCAGGCTCACCAACCTTCCATGACACACAGCACTTCTGTGTAACTTTGCAGGCTGTGTTTGACTTGTCTGAACTTGAACAGTCACCACTGATTGATTGGCTTCTAAAAATACCCGCCCGCCATGTTTCGAAGTCTGGAGAGCTCTTGTTGATTTAGATGGAGACTTTCTTGCTGCTCAGAAGCTAAGACAGACATCTGACACCCAGGCTCTGCTCCTGCCTCCTGCCCTGGGAGGGACCAGCAGAGAGACCCAGGCCTGCTCCACACACTGACAGCTCAGTTCTGGGGCAGGGGGAAAGCAGCCCTACATATCTCTCCTCTTCCTGCTTCCCCATTTCCAGGCTCCCCCTGCAGCTACTGGTACTCAATGGGATGATCTGCAGCCACCAGGAGCTGGAAGTGTCCCCACAGCGAGGGGAGAGCTTCCAGAGGCAGCCATTGCCAGCAGAAGGCATGGCAGCACACCCTGGAGAGAGATGCAGATCTGTCACTGGCACAACAGCCACCAGGAGAAAAGCCAGGCTGCCACCTCCAGTGGAGGTAGTGGATGTCCTGTTGGTCTGTAACCTGTCACTGATGGCACTTTTGTCCCAGCTCCCAGATCCATCATCAAGCCAGCTCTAAGAGAGAACTCCATCAGAGGATAAAAGCTACTTTGGGCTCCTTGGAAGACCACAGCTAGACAGTTGCTTATGGAGTACCAGGCTGATAGAAGAAATTAATGTTATTCTGAGAGCATGTGGGCTTGGAGATGATCACTGCAGCCAAACCCACTTTCACAGCTCCACATTCAATCCCTTTTGTGTACAGGTTACAAAATGGGACCTGGCTCTGCTGCCCCAATCTAAGGTCTTGCAGAACCCATTGTTCCAAGACTCAGAGCCCTCCCTGTTTTCATTTTAAGTGTATTGCATGACAGTTTATAATTATTCTGTCAGCCAAAGATTTCCTTTCTTTTATACAATATTCTTTCTCTGCAGCAGCTACAGAAAGCAGTGCCCTCACTCCAGCTCTCCTACACTGAACGACCCACACTCCTTTGGCTTTTCCTTGCAAGCACCACTGATTGTCCCAGTCACTTTCTAAATTCCACTCTGGATTTATTCTTCCCAAAGATGGATGATGAGAACTGTCCATGGCTTTTCAGATGAAAGTTCAGCTGTTCCTTGTTACAGTGGCAGGAGCAGTTCCTCATCTTTTCTGGAAGCAGCTTGCCTGATAAACCCTATGATCTCATTTGGCTTTTGTGTTCAGTTTTAAAAGGGGTATAAAGCAGTCTCTCCGCTATTTCACTTCATTTTATTTTAGTGTTTGTTATCTGGAAAGAAGAGGGTAGTTAAACTGCCTTTTTAATTAAATTCCTTTAAATCTTTGAAAACAATAAAGAAAGAAAGAAAGATAGCAAACAAAGTAAGACAGAAGAATTACCATGTGTATGACCAGTGGTATTTTTTCCCGTAACACATTTATATATAAATCTCTTTTCCAAAAACTTGCAACATTTCTCAGTTGCTCAGTCTGTCTCCTGGGTAACTTGACACCTCACAAGAGAAGCCTTGTGCCTCTGCTTTTTAGTGGGACATGACTCTTAGGAACTCTGTTGAAATTCTCTAAATAAAGAGTATTCCTAGTTTCTGGAAGGTGAGAAGAGCTTGGGGTATTGCATCTTTCTCCCTTTGCTTCTCTCCATCTTCACAGAGCTAATGAAAAAGGCTCTGAGCAGCAATAACTTCATTAACCCATGGTCCCTTTGGGTGCACAGACTCTTTCTGTAGGTCTAGAAAAAGCTCCTAAGAATTTACATGAGCAAGGAGACAGTAAATAGGCTTAGGTTTGCTGTAAAAAGGTTGAAATCTGCAGTGTCAAATGTTTAGAGCTCCATAAATTAAAAATAAAGTTGAAAAGCCATGGCTTAGCTGAAATAACCTGACAAAGGTCCTCTGCTGTCAGCACAGCATCTACAGGATGAAATCTCACACTTGCACTGGATGTGGAAGAAGGGGTTCTGTCAGAAGCTCAGACCCTGTCATTCAATCAAATCCCATGTGCAATAGTTCTGACCACAATGAAAACATCTGAGTGCAGAGCTGCATCCTGCTGCTTCCTTCTGCATCCTGCTGCTTCCTGCTGTGTCCTGTGTCTCAGTGTGCTGGAACCATCAGTCCCAAGAGATCAGGGCAGTTGGAAGCACAAGTGTGACCAAGTTGCTCATATGCCATTCCTCCAGCTGGCCACAAGTAGCAAGAGGGGATGTAAAACACTGTAGGTTTGACCCATAGGGCAGTCTAAAACCCCACAATATTAAGACTGGAATGTGTTTTCCATTTTCACTGGAACTGGGGAATCAGGAAGGTGCTGATGTGCAGGTTGCTCTGTGGGACAGTCTGTACTGCAGCAGCACCTCAGAGCTCTCTCCAAAACCAGATCTTTGTCTCCAAAACCAGACCTTTGTGGCAGCAGCTGCTGCTGCTTTTAATGTACATTCAGCCCTTTTAAAGTGCAGATTTCAGAAATGTACGACTGGGTACTGAGGGCTACTTCTACTACTATCTACCAAATGGCTCTCAAACATTGCTTGCTGCTTGCCCTTCAGTAATAGCTACTTTAGGCAAGTTTTTTTACAACTTGCCTGATTTCTTTTTTATTAATTGCTGTTATATGTTTTGGGTTTTTTTTGGTTTTTGGTTTATTGTTTTTTTTTTAATAAGGAGACAATGCTTTCTGTGTCTCCTTCCTCAGAGACCACTGCTTTCCCAGGGATCTCTCACACACCAAGGCCAGAAACCAAGTTCAGTTATTGTAGGTTGAAGTTAATCTAAAATTGGTGACTTGTCAATTTTAGTGGTTTTAATTTCCCAACTGTCTGCTTGGGTTACACACACATAAAACTTTTAAATAATATGACTTCTCTTTCTCCCCACATAGAAAACCACTGTGTTTCCCTGTCCTCCATAGAGTATGACCTCTAGCTGCTCTCCTTGCTTATCAAGTCAAGGAATTCATTCAGCTCCTCAGCAGCTCCGACCACTGACTCTCCATTCACATCCCTCTACAGGCCCCACCAGCTCCTTGATCAGTTTAGAGAGATTTATATTTGTGTGCCCCTTCATATCCTTCCTCCTCAGGCTTTGATTTACCATTGTGGCTTCCTTATCACTCTATAGCACTTCCTACATGTTTGTCTTTATAGCTCCTTGTTTTCCCTCTTTGAAACCACCCCCGAGTTATGTTTCCTTAATGGTAGTGGGAAAAATTCATCTGTCAGAGAGGCCTTTGCAAGGAGCTGTGCAAACCTGAGCTCCTGAGGAATGCAAATGGCATTCTGTTCCTCACGCTGGCCCTAAGCACAGGAAGAACTTTCAACCTATATCAAACTTCCTTGGGCAGTTCTCAGACCCTTGCCTGCTTCTACATTTCCTGTGCATTCTCTGAAGAAAAGCTTTGTGCCCTCCACAAGACATGAGGAAATATGACCTTTTTCACCTGCTTTGTCAGTGCCCCCTCTCAAAGAGCTGCTCCAGCCAAGCATCACTTTCTCTAGCACAGACAGCTCCACAGCTGCACAATTCTGCTCTTCATTTTTTTCCCCCCTCCTGGGTTTTGTGATCTATTCATTACACAGTTTGTGTTACCCCATTAAAAAAACATGACTAATGGGAAAATGCAAGGTTGTGCTGGAAAGGACAGTGGCTGGGGTGACCACAACCCTGAGGATCCCCATTAGGGCCTCTTGGGGTCCCAGGTGAACTGATCTGGATGAGAATGATGGATCAAAGGGAGCCACAGCCCCCTCAGTGCTCAGCTGCTCCTTGGCTGGACCCAAGGTTCGAGCTCCTGATCTTTTAACTCAGCCTTTGAAGTTACTTCCACATTCATTCTCCTGCTCCTAAATATTCCCCTCTGCAGGGATTAAAGCTGGTAGTAAAATATCTCACAAATGTTTATGATCACTATTACACCTGTTCCTAGAAGAATTTCACAGTCAATTGAGTCACATTATTCTTCTCATATTGGCCTTTCCTGCCCTGGTATCCAGATTTCCCAATCACAGGAACCAAGAGAGAGCCCTGGCAGGTTATGAATTCAGAGCATTCTTTAAAGTGTTTTAAACTCAAATCCTCACCAAATGCAGACATGCAAGCCAGGCAGATAATGAGATGTCTTCAACCAGCTGAACTGCAAAAAAAAGAGGGAATGTTTCCTGTAAACATTGCCTCTAAAGCACTGGGATGTGTATGGCCAAGAACTCAAGCCAGCTGCTATAATTTCTGGATCAATTTTATCCAAATAAAGGCATTCCTACTCTACATCGCACAGCTTTGATCCTTTAGGGAGGAATTCCAGTCACCAGTGTGAGTTCATACTGATCTGGATACAACCAATACTCTAGCATGCAAGAGGCTGGGCAGAAAAGCAGGGGGAAAATTTAAGCTTTCCTTGGCATTTATTCAACCTGAATTTCCCGATAGAAAAACAAAAGCTCAGCATTTATGGGTGAAATTCCCCCATGACACAGTACGGTTTGTCTTTCAAAGAGGAGCTAAGCACAGTCAGGCCATTTAGAATTGGACTCTACAAAGTCTAGCTAGAAGCAGGAATAGGAAATAGAGTCTTTGAGAGTCCCCTACTCCCATCAAAATCACCTGGAAATCCCAGGTGCTGTAAGGAGAGGAGAGTCTCCATTTGTAAAATATTCCTGGCCAGAGTTCAGGTTTCACTGTGATCACTCACTGCCAATCAACTTTCAGCCCTTTTCTCCTGTAACCTACTTCAGCTGTTAGCACCAAGCAGCAATAAAACCATATCCATGTTCACTCAGAAATCACATTGAAATGCCTTCATGCAAAGGGAAAAGTTTCACATCCTACACATCAGATTTCACGTGGGAACAACTTTCAGACTTCCAGCATAGAATAATTTTTCCAATAGGAAAAATCAAGTCCTATAGTAAAGGCTGATCCAATAATTATATCCACAAGGATCACTCCCCATCTTTGAATGTCTGTGAAATTGTCATAGAGATACCACAGCTATATCCTTCTCTAGTTCTAAGGAAAATCTTATCTCATCTGATAAGTCACTGAGATACAGTGACTTCCAGCACCAGTGTTCAATAGTTATAGCTCTGTCCTAAAAGTCTAATTGCACAACACAGTAAAAATAGATGCAACACGAGCACTTACAAAAATGCACTGCAATGTCAAACAGCTCTGCCAAAAAAACACAATGGCAGGCCTTGGTCCTGCAAAGCCCCACATGCAGTCACGCTGCTTTTTCACACATTTGGAAAAGCTTTTCTAAAATCCATGCAGCTATCCATAACAGGCAAGGCCGTTTGCAGGACCAAGGGACTGCTTTACTTGTTCTACTGGTGGAAAATTAGATCTGTTCACTCCTACATAACCTCTTTCAAACAGTATTGAATTACCTACAAGTTACTAAAATTAGACCAACAAATAAATTACTTTGCAGCCGAGCTGATAAAATGTGACTGTTTACATATGATTTAATCCTAGAACTAAGATTAAAGACTACTTCAAACAGAGCCTTTATCCACTATGTCACATAAAACTCTGTTTGGTTTCAGCAGAGCCGAGAATGACTTTAACAACCTTGTTAATCACAGATTAAGAATGGAAAAGGTCCTACTTGGCACCAGGTGTGCCATCAATAACAACTGGGATGCAGGGGAGCTGCAGGATGACCGAGCTCGAGTGCCAAGGAGGAGCTCCAGGGCTGGAGCTGTGCCATGCTCGGAGCACAGGCAGGGCCAGGCACAGCAGCTCCAGAGCAGCCCATGGGGACAGGAGCTCCTGAGACCTCCCTCCTCACACCAGCTCTGCCTGAAGTCCTCTAAGCCTCTGGTGGATCCACTTGAAAAGTCAGCAACTATCCCTGGGAATCCAAAATTGCCTAAATCAGTGGTTTCTAGCCCTAACTAAGTCCCCTCCCCTTTTGTTGGTTTGTGTTTTGGATGAAACAAGGCATGAGGCTGATGTTCCTCACCTTTCCCTTGGCAAGGGCACCATAGGCATGTATTTAAATACATGTTAAGGTCCTTGTCCATCTCTGGGAAAGCCCAGCACTCCAGAGACACAGGCAGAGGCTGAGCACAGTCTTTGTTGGCACAGCCAGTTCAGCTCCTGCCACCCTCCTCTCTGGAGCCCACAGGCACCTGGCACCAAGGCCAGGCTCAGGGACAAGCACCTGGGCACTTCTCATGGCAGCTGCATCTGCCAGCACCTCACCTGGCCATGCCTGTACCTCACCTGGTCATGCCTGTACCTCACCTGGCCATCCCTGTACCTCACCTGGCCATGCCTGTACCTCACCTGGCCATGCCTGTACCTTCTGCCCTCCCTCTCTCCAGGGAACTCCTCTCTGGTGCTCCACAGTATAGGTACAGCCACCCTACACTCTCCAGCTCTCCCCTCCAAGAGCATCTTTCTGCTGGGGTGGGCAATCAGCCCCTCTCAGGTTAGAGTGTGGTCTATGGCTGACTTGCAGGCACTATCATAGAACAGATGTGAGGTGGAAATGGGCTGGAGTACGAAGAAGGTCCAGGCCTACAGGACCCCAAGCCTCAAGTGAAGCCCTGCAAGGTCCTTTCCACTCATCCAAGGCAGAATTCCAGCACCACAGGCTCTCCCAACCCCACCAAACCACACAGGGAGAAGAGAAAATCTGTTCCACATTAAAGATATCTAACAATCATTTTTAAGCACAACCACAAAGGCTTTGCATGAGCAGCCCTTCTCATATTTACCTCCCATGCAGTCCCAAGGTCCCCCAAAATGAACCAGAGATACTTTGCACATCAGAACAGTCTGGTTGCAACAGCTGCCCTGTGTATAAGCACTGGACAAGCTTTCCCACCAAAAACCCACTACAGAAACTTTGCAAACCCATCTTTTAGGTTTTAGCTCTTGCTCTGCAAAATCCAGGTGTATATGTGCAACACACAGCACATTGGATGGCATCCAAGGATCTAGTGGGCATTTCCAGCCCCAGCTCACCTCCAGCACGTGAAGTCAGCACAGCCACCCTCACTGACCAGCTACAGGTGAGTTATCTCCCAGCTGTTTGTTGTAGTCAAGACAGAAAATAAAGGGGGGACAGACATTTCTTTCTCCAGGATAATTTTAGATGTTTGTCATAAATCTCCCAAAGGTAAAATGCAGAAGAAAAAATCTGGAATTCTCCCTTCTGCTGTGCAGGAGATAAGCTGTGATTCAGTATGAAAGTCCTTCTGAGTTTTTCCTAGTTCCCATTACTGCACTGCCCAAATATCCCATTGTGAAATAAAGTCTCCCCCAGCGAGGTGCAGTGCCAATGCACAAGAAACATCAGGGGGTTTACAAAAGAGAAGAGCAACCCTGGCGCCTGATATTCTGAAAACGCTGTGCAGCCGACCTTTGGGAAGCAGTTCTGAAATCCCTCTCATCAAAACAGAGGCTCCTAAAATCACTTCTCATATTTTATAATGTTGGTCAGATCTCTGCCCTGACAGTTTAGCAGTGGAATTCAAGTTTCTGATCTGTACTCCACAGCCTTTACTTGCTGCAATTTACTGCATGTTAAGGCCCAAGCAACTGCAGAGAGCACGCACAGAATTATCTTCCTGCTCATATTGCATGTGGTTTGCATTGTTTAGCTTTTATTGTATGCTCCATGCTACTAATGCCTTGTGTTTCTATAGCATCTCCCAGGTGAAGGACTCAACAGTGTAGAAGGGTAAATGCAGCTGAAGAACACAGCCAAGTCTGCAGAACCCCCTATTCTGTGACCATTTTGACAATTTAAAGTTGTCTTGTAAAGTGCTGAGTGGTGCCTTTCTGCTCCTGCAAGAAGCCTGTGCTCCTTTGCAAACTGCTGCCAAGCTGGTGCAGGACCAGACTAGTTTATCCCTGCAGTTCCCCTGGGTAAGTGAGCTCTCTGCCCTTTCCACAGTGCAGAGCCAGTGCCTGCATGTACCCATTTCCTTGGGAAGTTCTGTAAAAGGGCAAAGCTGAAAAATGCACTGCTGTGCAGCCAGCCCTGATCCAGCTCTTCCTCCCCTGCAAGTCCCGAGGGCTTTACTAGCATGCTACTGTCAGTACCAGTAAAAAGGAAATTCTCCTGAAGGTGTTTGGGAGCCAGGACTAAGTGTGCTGACAATTATTTTCTTTGCACAGAGCTGCCATGTGTTCAGGTTCTCCTGGAGAGCTCTTTTTTCCCCTCATAGAAGTCATGCATAGCAGAATTAGAAGACTTAAATATTTGCTGAAAAGGTGGAATTTTCAAAGGGAAATAGAGATAAGCAACTGCTTGTCTAGGATTCCTGACTATCCAGCAGCCAGTTTGAGAGTAGCAGTTGTTGGACTTTTGGCATTCCTGGTTTTGTCACATATATAAGGATCAGCTACACAACAGACACGTGGCCCTGAAAATCTGAGCCTGCTCTGTGCTTCTACAACAATCCCAGTGTCTGAGATTACCCTGTGTGTGCAGATCAACTGCACAGAACACACACACAGGATGCTTCCTGCAAATGCTGCATTCATTGTGCCAATAGACAGATTTCTGCAAGGAAATATTTACCTCCACTTGGCTTTTAGCAAGTCTTCCTGTACCTCAGCCTGTCAGTGGGATGCTGTCATCAATCCACAAATCCTGCAAACACCCAGGACAGATATAATTTCAGTTGAATCAAAAAGGTCACCCAAGAGCAGCACAATAACACAACCAACTCAATCACACAGGGTATTTGTCAGATCTTGTTCCTGTGTGTTCTTCTCAAATCTGACTCTCTTTAGACTCTGACTGAGCCATCACACTTCTGCCTGTGCCCCCGGTACTCAGACATATGTTCAGCTGTGGTTAAATTTGACTTCTTGTTGTGTTATGCAACCGAGTTTTACTCAGTGTTATCTTTTGATTGACTCCTCCACTATTCCCCTCCCAACGGATTTATCTGAGGCCAATGACAGCCAGCAAATACTTACTAGAACTCTTGTCTTTGGCAGCACATGCTGGCAGTAAGTGTTTTCAGGCAGTTTGAGAAGTGGGTGTCACTTACATTAGCTCACTCTAAAGTCTTGACTCACCCTTCATGCACATAATCCCTCCTGCAAATTCTAGGCCATGGATTTTAATAGAGTTTCCAAAGTAGGTGTGAGGGCCACTGGCTGTGCTAATTTAGTTCCTATTGATTTATCTTGTCTCCTTTCATGGCAGCAAATTGTAAATGCTTCCTTTGCTTCACTGGGTGTTTGCTCCCTGTGTGACAAGTCTC
Organism: Hypocryptadius cinnamomeus; assembly: GCA_013400635.1. NCBI lineage: Eukaryota > Metazoa > Chordata > Aves > Passeriformes > Zosteropidae > Hypocryptadius > Hypocryptadius cinnamomeus. Next base: position 160,221 of record VYZP01032336.1, read on the forward strand.
TAGCATTGATGGAATGTGCTAGTGAAAAGTGCCTTGATGTCTGTTTTCAATATCACAGAGACAGAGCCATCATCTAGTGACAGTCCCACTTTGGGAGAGCTGTCTCGTTCAGCCTCTACCTATTTACCAGAGAGGAAAGCTGGGCCCTGTGACGTGAAGACTCCATAGAAAGACACAAATAAAACTCCAGAAGACATTAAATACACCTGTCTTTAGCACTAGAGGTCAGACTTGCTGTCAGTGCAGGGCAAAGAAGTGGAACTCCATGGTACAGCACTGCAATAGAGGAAAACTGATGCTTCATTAGTGTGAGCAAAGGCAGCTCCATCCAGCCTTTCATATGCATGTTTAATTAGGACTTGGTCCAGTCCTGAGCCCTGAGAAAGGCCTGTGTTCCAGCTGCTTTTAGTTCTCACTCTTGATTTGAGTACTAATCACATATTTTTTGCAAATATAGCATGAAGCATTCCCTCTAGGGAAAAGGACATTTAGATGGAGCCTGCAAACACCATAATTTTTCTCTTTGGTTATAATTATGCATTATATTAATATTGTTTTTTTAATGAACAAAACAAGTAACTTAATCTTTATAATTACACATTTGAAAAAAGAAGTGTTACAGATGCCTTTTGCAGTGTGTTTCCCCTGCCTCCTGCACTGGGAATCCCAGCCTGTGCCTCTGAAGGAGATATGCTGGGACTGGCAGTTGCCAACTCAAATCCACAAACTTCTGGTTGTGCCAGTTTGTGAATTACAGACCTGCTGTCTGCAAATGACTGGTTTTCAAAGCAAAGGCAGACATCATTTCAAAGGCTGAGAAAGAAATCTATCATAAATCAGTGTATGTGGATTTTATTTATAAATATCTAATTAAATTTTGTTCTGTAATTCCAATGTGCTGTTTACACACACAGTGAATTTTTTTTCTTCCTCTTTTTGGTCATGAACACAAGCAGTATACCTTATAATTCTCTTCCTCCCTAATGTGCCTGTTTTTATGCTGGTAAAGTAACAGCCTATTGTAGCTTGTTACAGTGCACTGTAGAATTTTTATAGTATGCTACAGTCTGGTTTGGAGATCATCCAACCAAGCAATCTGCTTCCTTTTAAAAAAATAACATAAAATACTGCATTTTTCATAATATGTATAAAGCCATGCAGAAATCCAAGCACGGAAAATAAACAGAGCATTGCCAACACCAAGCACTTAGCAGTCCTGTCCTGGGCCACAAAATCACAAGTTTGCCTTACAAATCTTGAGATTTCAACGAAACATAATTTTGGGTTTCCTCTATTTGCCTTTCTTCCTTTTAAAACTTTTTGGTTGTTTTTAAGCTATTCCGTACATCACAAAAGTTGTCAATTTATGTTCAGTTTTTAAAAAATGCTGAAATTATCACATAATTACAGGATATGAAGAACCAGAGCTTTGAAAAACAACTGTAACAAAATCTATGGTAAAAGTGAGAAAGTTGCTGCCACTGCAGGCTGAAATCCACTACCTGGCATAGAACTGACACACCCTCATCCCTTTTAACCCTCTCTGGGATGCTCAGAGAGATAAGCAGGAGCTAAGACTGCCCTAAACACATGCAACAGTTGCTTGTCTCTACTTTCTTTTGAAAATTCAAAATTTTCAGCTTATTATTGGACAGGTTTTCTGCTACCAAACCAAACAGGATTCCAGGCTGGAAAAGGTATTTCAAAATAACTTGAAATGTTTAGTTCAACCTAAAATATCATTTCCTTTAGCAGAGTTTTGAATACTTTTTCCCTAGGAAACACTGAAAAGACAGCATTATTGATCAATCCACATCAGGCACTGCTTCCCCCCAGCTGTTCTGCATAACTCCTAGTCAGAAGCTGCTGTTCTCACTGCTCTTGTGCTGGTTTGGCTTCCATGGAGAGACATCCATGCCCTTCCTTAAGGACAGGCAAGTCTGGTGTCACTGAGAGCTTGACCAAACCCACGTGTGGCTGGGGGCTCACCCAGGGATGCACAAGGGGTTCTGGTGCTGTTGTGGTTTTATACACAAGAGTCACACAGAGCTCCCACACCTCTACAGGCACTTGTTAGTTACTGTTTGTTAAAGGGTAAAAGAAGAACCATACCTTGTGCAGTGGCACTGCAGAGCCACGGCTTGGGAAGGGCTGGGCTGCATTCCCATCCTCCACCTGCACCCAGATCCTTAAAGTTCACAAGATGGGCCTGCTCAGATTTCCCTGGTAAAACAAAAGCACTTCATTGTGGTCAGCAGGGCCAGACAAACAAGCATTAAATGACAGGTCATCTGTCTTCTGCAGCCCAACCTCAGGCAGGACTCAGAGGGCCTTGCAGTAACAACCCAGGTGCCAAGCACCTCTCCTTGGCTCTGCCCTGTGCCTGGAGTCAGCACCACATCCAGGGCAGAGCAGGGCCCATTGCTCACTGCCCCAGACTGTCCTGATTCCTGAGACACTCGTAGAGCTGCTCAGGGGTGGCCTTGGTGAGCCTTCACCAAAGCATCCAAAACCCAATTGCAGACTGGGGAGCTGGGAACCGATTTTACCATCCTGGGCCAAAAGCTCAAGGCCCAGTCATGTAAATGATGTGCTCAAGGAGCCCTTCCCTACATGAGCAGCCCCACAGCTCAGGCAGGAGTGCCTGGCTCCACGCATGGATCCATTTACAGATGATTTGTACTGAAGTACATTAATTAGAGGGCATCTTTCACTGCGGAGCTGGTTGCCAGTAGAAGGATTGTGAGCTGCAGATCTATTCTCAGTGTTGACATGTAAGGGTAGCATCGCTTCAGCAGTGATAGGAAGGTGTTGAAGGGATAAAGCCCACCCTCCCAGTAACTTCAGCTCTGGAATCACAGCAGGCCATGAGCCAGCCAGGCACTGATTTGCTCTGTTCCACAGCCCCAGCATTAACACTGAGCAAGTGCCTGTGGGATTGCAAAAACATCACTCTGTGCTTGGCATGCTCATAGGTAAAAGGCAAACTTACAGGAAAGCTAACAAACAAAAACCAGTTGGGGAAAGATACAGGCTCAGATCCATTTTAGATGCCCAGTTCCTACTGACAAATCCCCTGGAGTTTGAAGGATACACACTAAACTGCAAACTCAGGGCCTCAATGCTGCTGTGGAGTGGCTCTCACTGACCTCCCCAAGATCACACAGGGGGTGCACCAATGCAAGGAAAATCAGGTCTGCTCTGTCACCCTCTCCATCAAAGTACACAGGTGTGAGCCAGACAGCTTCACCTTGCTGAGACAGAGGCTGGGTTGGAGTGTAGCAGCATTACTGGCCAAGCTCCCATGTCCACAGCCCTCACAAGAGACCCCCTGCTCCCCTGAGTCATTGTACCCTGTTCCCATCAGCCGACAAAGGCCTTTTGCTCTAGGAGAAAAAAAAGAAATAAAAAAGTAGCATGGTTCTCTGTGAAATTCCATTGTTCCTTAAATGTCCCCTTATGTCTACCTCAGGCCACACTGTGAGTCAGTTTGACACATACAAGGGCTGTTTCGCAAGGCAGCGTCATGTGTGCCCAGATGTGATCAATCACACAGAGCAAATAACCCTCTCCAACAACTGCCCAGATCCAGCAAATGTCACTCCTGTGCCAGTGGCAAGCCCACAAGCCTTCACACTCACACAGGGCAGGGTCCTCAGAGATCACAGGACTCGTGAGAAAAGGGCCTCATGAACATCATCCTAATGCCACGTCCCCCAACAGTGAGGGTACTATGCAAGAATGATTTCTGCCCTGAAAAATGAATCAAATTCTGCCCAACTTTTAGGCCAAAGCAGCTCCCATGTCCACGGTGAGCTGTGAGGCTCCAGGAGTTGTCCTAATATCTACCTGTGCTCATGGGGCACTCACAAAGTCATGATGTTAATTTGTATGTGGTCGCAAAATAGCATGAGAAGGTTGTGGGTCTGCTGGCACAGCCTGAGCTGTCATATAGGATGGAGAGTGGATAAGAGAACAGACTGGGGTCAATATGAAGTGAAGAACTGTTCAGGAATGTCTTGCTGAAATAGCCCCTGAACTCTGTGAAGACTTTGCAAGCAGCACTGTAAACAGCTTTCTATTAGGTTTTGGCCCTCAGCTCATAGGGGCAAACCCACAATTAAAGCAGGCTGCAAAATCAGGGAAAATAGCAGCACAGAGTGCCACAAATCCCCTGAGAGGAGAAATTCTTCATCCAGTGTCCGGGAAAACACTCCGTGCAGATGTAATGGCAGAGGTTTCTGCAGCCTCTTCTGCAAGGTTTCCCCCTGGGTGTCCCAGCATAGGAGGGCAGCTCTCCATGGGAGCCAGCCACAGGCAGGCTGGGGACAGCCTCCAGATCTGCCCAGAGACAGGCAGGGGGTGCCTTCCAGATCAACACTTGCTTCTACAAACTCCTCCTGTGCTGCGTGAGCCATGCCCAGGTCCCCACTGAGGGTGGGTGTCTTCAGGCTAGGGCTCAGATCTGAATGGGGTGGGTGAGACAAGATGTTCGACTTGTACCCTTGTAACCTCTGCTCTAAACAAAGGGGCAAAGCCATTAAGTAAGACAAAAGCAAATAAAAAATCTGGATGGTGAAAGAGCCTATGTGTGTGGAAAACACGGTATTGACCCAATAGGGCAAGGAGCAAAAACTGCAGCTAAGAATCACAGCTTAGGACAGCATGGTCTGAACCATAGCAACATACTTACACCTCTGTGTCACAAAAGCTCCTTTTCTCAAGGCAGCACCCAGCAATCTGGGCAGGAGGTTGTCCAGTGGCACCGGGTGTGAGGATGGCAGGAGCAAACCCTCCCTGTGCCGGAGCCAAATGCTTCAGGAGCATTTATCCATAGCAGAAAGTGAGCTATGGCACTCTCCACAAAGAGCTCTCTTGCTAATTGAGCAAGCCAAAGATTTTCTAGAAAGAAAACAAATATATTTGCAGACAGGCAAAAAACAATAAAGGAAAATTTAAAAGGCTGAACAAAGAGACTGCAAAGTCAGTGAGAGACGTTAAAATCTCGGTAGCAGCTGCCTGCAAGTGGGCAGTGGGGTCTGTGCACCAGCCAGGACTCGCCGCCCGGCCGGGGAAAGAGGAGGTGCAGCACGAGGCTCCAGAAATCGAAAAGATGTTTCACACAGCACTAAATTATCAAAGTCAGAGTCTGCATCTAGCATTCGAAAAAAAAGGAGAAGTGCTGAAGCCGTGCAGCCTCCCTGGGGAGGAGCCAACGCCACGGAAAGGCGAAGGTGTCTGAGCCGGGAGGAGACGGGACAGGAGGTGGCTGCGAAGGTCCCGTGAGCACGGCAGGGAGCAGGGAGCCCTGTCCCTTCCTTGGGAAGCTGGAAAGATTACACAGCTTCATCACAGACCATTCCCAAACAGAAGGTTGAAGACTTTATTCCTCCTATGGCTCAACTGTCTGAATCAGATGTAAGGCTGCAGACCTACGGCGTGGAAATGTAAAATCCTGAATCCCTGGTGAGACCTTGTTGCACGTTGATGGCTGGTCACGGGAGCATTGAAGATGGACACTCACCACGGAAATTCCCCGTGCTCCATTGTGCTTTGATACCCAAAGCTGCAGAGTGAAGGAATTAGTCATCAAGAATGTGGCACAGAAAAATAGATTTTTCCAGAAGAGACCCATCTATAAGTGATCATTTTCTCCAACACAAACCACAAGCCTTTGGCAGATATTTAAGGATGATTATACTGAGATTCACATCTTCTAGGATGTGCCTAAATTCATTTATATTTCCTTCTTCTAAGCCTGACTGTAATGATGTGCTTCTATCTCTGCATTTCCTTTAATGCCACAAGAGAGGGGTTTTCTCACAGCATTCACAGACAAAACTCTCCAAAGCACCATTAATGGAGCTGCTTTCCATGGCTGTGGAGAAGCTGGAGGGAGGTGGGTGCCTGGCCTCTGGGAGTGGAGTCAGCAGCCCCAGAACTGCTTGCCTCTGGAAGCAATTACTTAATGCAGGAATCCGCCTAAATCCTAGTCTAACTGCTAAATTAGATGTTAATTATTGTGTTGATATTCTGTTCTCCCTGACTTTCGAAGTTGAAACTGCTGCCTGTTCCCTTGCTGCCTGTTCTGTTCCATTGCTGCAGCACTGCTTGAGATGCTTCAGCCAAGGCAGGGGTTGGTGTGATGAATCCAGACCATCTCTTTTCACACTCTGTGGGCTACATTTGTGGGGTAAAATACAGAGTCATTCCTTTGACATGACACATTTCATAGTCATGACTGAAAACTAATAGGAATAAATAGGAAATAAGGACTTCTGGATTTACAGCAATGAGACTAAAAGAAAAGTTAGAATTTGCCTATCTTTGACAATTAATTGGGAGGGATACAAGGTGTGAATTTAAAGCATTGTAGTTATGACTGAATTGTTCCTCAAAGATACTCTTCATTCTGGAATAAAAGAGTAGAATTTAGGAATAAGTGTTCCAGAGTAGTATTGTGCTATTTTGCAACTCTGGAGTAACAATTTTAGCAGGGAAGATTTAGCAAGATGGTCATTTTATGCTTTATCTTCTGGTCATCCAAGAAACTCCCTTCCACCTTATTTTTTTCAAACCCAGTTGACTCTCTCTTCTGAAAAGAGTTTGTGTTTATAAATGCAGTGGGAAATTCTACAGGGCTCACCTGCACCACTTCCTTTCAGCATTAGCTTTTATTGCTTTTATTTAAAGTGGAAAAAAAAATCACACAGGAAAGAAAACCAAGAATTTGTAGGAGTATGGCAACGTTTTCCATACATGCTTTCCCCATGAGTCAGGGTCCATCCTGTGCACTGACACATCCTGCAGACTTGCTCCAACTCGTGGGGCAAAGCCATGGGTGTGCACAGCACAGGGAGACACCCAGAGAAAACAGAGGGAAAGTTCTGGATCCAGGAGGTGCCACAGGAGACACAGTTCCCCAGGCATTTTCTCCCATCTTCTCAGTGTGCTGGTTGCTCACTTTGCTCTGCACTATGAAAACTGTGGAGGTGCTAGAAAGCAGCTCTTTGGTGATGGGCTCAGGATGTTTGGAAGAGCTCTGAGAGGCTGCAGTCACAATAAATACCCCTGTGCATCTCACAGCTTCTGCTGAAACTGGGAAACTCAGGCTTGTCTAAGCCTGAGGAGTGATTCCAGCTGAGGTTATGCATACAGAGCACATGGTTGTTCCCACAAAACACCACACCTGGACACATTTATCCTGGAATAAAATGTGACTTGATACTACCCACTTTACTCCCTTGGAGAGTTCAGTTGCACTGGCTTTAAAAGCGGATTAGGGTAACACAGAACAACGCTCTATTTATTCTGCAATGTGTTGTGCAGGAATACAGATGATGGAATGAGTCCATCCCTAAAATTAAACCTAGAAAAGCACACATTGAATTGCATATATTAATAACCAGTATGTATCATTTCAGTGCTCAGAGGACCAAATGGCCTCCTGTTTTGGACAACTCAGGTAACTATCTGTCAGCAAGATTTCCTCCCCAAAACATTGTTATCTAATCTGAAAGCTAGGCAGATATTTCAGTGGCTTGGAATGTGATTTATAGCCCCATGTATGAGTCCAAACCTCCTGAATGATCCTAATTAAACTCTAAGGGTGAAAAATTAATCACCATAGTTATTTTATTATGCATGAACAATAAAAAAAATACTTCAAATTTACATAATGTCTAACAGATAATTATTTAGTAGTCACATTGAGATTCAGATTATTATTAATTATTTAACTTGTCCTTTATCATTGGAGAGGAACAGGCAACATTTTGGCACCAAGTTTCTGGACAGTAAAAGGAAAAGGGCTGCTTTGGTATTTCTACCTTCTCCCACAGGTGGCCAGGCTCCATACTGCTCCAGTCCACTGCAATAATGCCCAGTGCCTGCTCCTCTTCCCAGAAACACTTCTTTATCAGCACTCTGTCTCCAAAAATCCTTTTCCCAGCAATATATAACATCCACTGAATGCCACTAATAAATCTCCAAGCTGTCCCTGCATGGAAATGATTTGTTCTTGGTGCTGAGCAGGTTTCTATGTGCAGGTTTCTCAAACAGGCAGAACATGAGGGACAGGAACTGCCCTGCAGATCCCTGCCCTGCAGGTGCTCCTGAACGAGCCCCACTTTGTGTCACCAGCACACACCCAGGACTCAGCTTTACCTTTGGGATGTGGCTGACACAAACCCTGCATGGGACTGCTAGATGAAGTTGTTTTCACCCCTTGGGTCTCTCCAAGGCCCCTGAGTGACAAACTGAGCCTCAAAGCAGCAGGTTGGTACCAGCCAAGCCCCTACCCTGCTGCTGGGGTGAAACAAGCTCTCTCCACTCTCTGTGTGTTGTACTGACTGCTCTCTGAAAGGGAAAGTTACCCAGGACATCCTCACAGATATCTATGACCTCCTCAGCCCATTGCAGTATCTGAGTTACTGAAGAACCAGGCTCTTCCTCTGAGGAGATGAACAAACTCCTCCTTGAGGTCCTGTCGACACTAAAAGGACTCAGGGAGAGACACAGCCATGGAAGGTCTCCTCAGAAACCTCCCCCAGTCCTTCCCCCACACTCCATCTGCAGATTTTTCCCAAGACACTCCCTGGATGGCTGTGCCAGGAGCAGGACGTGCGCTGGGCTGGCCGCCTGCACACGGTGGGGACCATAAATCACAGAGCCACAGCATGGGACGTGCCGTGGCACCCGCTGAGAACAGGGGAGCACATTGACAGGGCTGGCCACATATCAATGCATCAACCCAGAAGAGAGCCCCCAAGGTAAAGACAACAACCTGCTTTATCAAATTATCACCTTAATGAGCCAAGATTGCAAATAAGAGACAATCGTGTGGGCTAATGGCTTGGTATGGAACGAGGCAAAACAGAATATGGACTGGCATGAACTCTGCAAAACACAGTAGACTATTTATACTGATATTCTTCAAGAATACCTGTAAGTAATGTTCAAATTGAGAAAGTATCCCAAAAATCAGCTTCAGAAGGAAGTCAAGGAGCGCCTGGTAAACTCTTACGTGCTGCATTGCATTTGCAAGCTAATCTGGAAAATTATTACACCACAGGAGTCCTTACTATGAGTTTCGTCATCGGTGAGAAATCATTGCCTCACGATAATATCAGCAGAGATCAGCCTGGATGCTCCTCTGCAGCCCTGCTGAAGTGGCTCCCAGACCATGTGGGGTAACATCACTCTTCACTCCCCACACTGAGGAGCCACAGGGGAGGACTGAGCTGCTGTGCTGCCCTAAGCTCCACTGACACACTCAGCAGGCACCCCCAGCTCTCAGAAAAGGAAACTGAGATCGATTCACAAAAGAGGTCAGAGATCATGTACAGGGACAGAAGCTTGGAGATTCCAGATTTTTCTGGCCATCTACAACCTCACTGACAGGATCACCACACAGAGGACATTTCACTTACAAGTGCTGTTCCTACTGGTCTTTAAGTCACCAAGGTGACAGCATGTCCTGACACCGCCAGGGCCACTCTGCCAACCCCCCCTGCAGCAGGACAGGCAGCACTTCCAGGCTTTTCTAAGTAGAACAGGAAGTGGGAATGCAACACCATGGAGTAACTTAGACACAATTGAACCCATTTGGTAGCCCCAAAAGATATCCCACCTCACAACATGTCACGTGCCTATGCCAAAGTGCCACTGGACTAAGACTCAGAGGATGCTAGGGCTGCACTGGACCTGTCCCAGAGGAGGGATGTCAGTCAGTGCAGTATATATTTATACACCAGTCTTCAGAGAACAGCAATGCCCACTTGTCCTCAGATCTTTGTATGCCTGGGGAGAGGTTTCCAGTTACACAAATTTATTGCAGGGTGACACCCAGAGATCTGATTTCTTGAGAGAGATAATGAAGTCCAGGACTTTCTGGCAAGGAGCAGAAATGTCAGTGTGACAAGCTGATCGCTTACTATACCATAACTTAATACATCCTGTGCGTGTTTGGGAGGATGTTTTTGATGAACTGGCAACCCAAATTAGAAAGGAATTTTTAGCATGTGCCCAGTCTTCTCATACATCAGGTATCAAGATTCACCTTGAATGGGAAGATCATTCCCTGAGCATGACTCCATTTGCTCTAGCATGGCAATTTATGACTCCAAGGTGCTTGGAGGGATGAGTGGAGAGGGGAATGTCTGCAATTATTCAGGGAAAGGAGATGCTATCAGACAAGGCTGTACCACTGGCTCCTCTGAGCAGGGCAGCAGAGACAGCTCCCAGCATTGCCTCTTGTGACCTGGACAAAAAATGGACAGCAATACCCTATTTTCCAAACAGAAGGATAATTTGGGAGTGATTTGGAATGCTGCCTGACCCCAGACAGTTAACTAAGTCCTTCTTTTGTAAATTCCTGTAAGAGTTGGAAGCCAGGTTGGTGATTTTTGCTTCCAGTGAAACCAAGGACTCTGCAGGGGCATTGCAATAATGGAATTAAATCCTGCAATGGTGGACTTAAATATTGCAATGGTGGATCACAGAGGGAAGAAACAGGGTGGCTGACAGGAGTGTGGGCAGTATATAATTCAAACTGCAGAGGAGGAGGACAGGTTTAGGCCTACAGCTTTGTTATCTCACTGCAGTCAGATCCTGTTTACTAGACTGACAAACACAACAGCTTGAGAAGTGAAACTGTTTACTTGTGGTAAACTGCTGATGCTCACAGCTTTTGCTCCATGTGCCTCTCGTGTTGCTTTCCTATCCTTCCAAATATAATCTTCTGTGGCAGGCAAAATCTGGAAGGCTTTTAAGCAGGAGTCTCTTCCCAAAGGGCACTGTGCAGTGCAGTTTGGCCTTTACATATTACTGCCACTCAGGATATAGAAAGAAATTATCTTTCTGGAGATTAAACAGGAATCCATACAAACTCAGAAACAGGCAAATTAATTGCTAGGAATAATATTACCAAACTTGTACACCAAGTGCAGTGCAGGGCTGTGCAGGATGTTTATGTGTACCTATGTGTGTATCTTTACAGAGTAGGCTGAGTAGTGTATGTACATAAAATCTGCCCTGAATTTCACAATTTAACTGTGGGGTGGGCAAAGAAGGCTGTGGGCAGGGAACAGAAGGATGCATGCATTTCTTCTATGAACTGGATGAATTATGAGTCTGGGGAATTCTCACTCATGTTCCTGCCCAACCCATGAATTCAGCTCCTGATCCTTGTGGGAGCCATGGGAAGCCCAAAACCATCCTTTCCTCTTTCTCCTCCCTGTGTTATCTGGATGCAGATCTAGAGTTTCTATAGAAAAGGAAGCAAAAGAATTTCCAAGATCCACAGAGAAAGAGTAGGGCTCTGAAGACAGAAAAGGATGGATGTGACATTAAAAACCACCCAGCCATTTACCAGTACAGAACAGGTCCCAGGTACTGCCAGGACCCACGAGGCTGCCCATGGTCTGAAAATGCTTTGAGAACAGCAGCTGAATAAGGAGACATCGAGGTCACAATAAAATATGTGCTCCTCCTATGCAGTACTAAGTGAAATGCTGTCCCACTGAAGTCCATGGGAGTTTTGTCACTGTTTTAACTGGGGCCATGGTTCTACCATGGTCCTTTTATTTCTTCTCTTGATAATACTGTAAACAGCCTCACTAAGTTATAAAGTGGAAACATGCCCAAGGCATCCTAGTGATGAGCTATATTGCTGGAGGTGGCAACTAAACTGTAAATAAAGCTGTAACTCTTTGGACTTAGCCCACAACAATGTTTTTTCCTAACTAGAAATTCAGGCTTGATACAGAGCAAGGAGAACACACTGACTCGAAAACCTCCTAGGGCAGACTGACATGGAAGACCAAGTTGATTCCAGGAACACAAGTAACTGACCTCTCTGTTTTAGAAAAATCATTCATTCTCTGCAAAGCTCCAGCACATAAAAAGTATATGAGCAGATCTGTAAAAACAAAACAAAACAAACCAACCAAACAAACAAACAAAAACCAGCAAAAAGCCCAAGCAAAGTCTGATATCAGCTGAAAAAGGAACATGTCAGATGACAACGCTCTGGGCCTAGGGCTTTTAATTGCTCTCCATATTGATCTTGCTGGAGATGAGTTGGTTTGGTTTAGGAGTTGGCTCCTGAGCCCACACCTCCCAGATTACTGGGCTCTCCACCAACCTTTTAAACACCCAAAACTTTTACAGGGAAAGCACCAAACTGCCTACTTTGCAAGGAGAGCTGAGGATAATGGGACTGATATAAAGATAGCTCTCACTGACAATCTGGGTTTTCTTGTGTCAAATCCTTCTCTTGTCTTATTCCCCAAAGCAGTACTGCCAGGGGAGCCCAGCCTCTGGGCAAAGCCAAGCCTGGGTGCTAACCTGGGGAAGGGACAGGGAAAGTCAGAGCTGCACTCAAAAGTCAGGTAACGGAAAGAAGAGATGAACAGGTCCTGAGTTTAGGAAAGAATTTGCTTTTGAGTTTTAAACAACAACAATATTAGTATGGACACCATTTTGGCATTTCTAAAAGCTAGCAGAAACCCCTGCAGAATAATGAGGTTTGAAATGATGATTCCTGAAATGAGTTTTTCTCTGGTCTATATTGCAAATCTGTACTTCTCTAGCCTGTGGCACTCAGCAGAGCAGTGCAGTGCCATGGGACAAGTCACCAGATGTCCTGCTGACCACGAATGTTCCTGGAGCTGTGTGAGCAAACCCCTCAGCAGAATGCCAGCAGTACACAAACCTACACCTGAAAGACATACAGGTGTTTAGATCTCCTAATCTGAGCTCCACATCTCACTCAGAGCCATCTTTGGTTCCTCATGCATCTTTTGATCTAATCCTTGTCCTGACTTGTGTTGGTGATATTGCCACTGGCAACAGGCAAAGTCAGGAATGTAAGAACAAAGGAAGGTAGAACAGAGAGAGACCATCCAGGCCATAAAGCCCAACATCATGAAAAACTCATGAGCGTGAAACTTACCTGAATCTCTTACTTTGCCAAATAAAAGCTTTCACATCATCCTGTAAACAAACTGGTACAGATATTTTCAATTTGGTCAGTGAAACTCCATTTGGGTGGTATTTTATGTAAAAAAAAAAAATTGTATCAATGAGATCAAAATTATTTTGCTTATTTTCACCCTTCAGATTAACAGGGAACTATGTTATTGCTACAGAATTAGTTGACTGGGTTGATGCTGATCTAAGCTGGTGAGTATTGGAGTAGCTGACATCTCAAAGCCACACTTGAGATGGTCAATTCTGCATGTAAGAGCACCACTGATTTCCCTGGCCTTGCACAATGGCCCAGCTGGGGCAGATCAGTCACACTCTGGACATTCCAAGTGGAGAGACAGCACTTAACTACCCTGCACATGTCTGCTCATCAGGGCAGCACACACCAGAAATTCTGGCACTGATTGTCCAAGGGAAGATGAAATAAGAAAGGTCCTACTCTCTCTCATCACTGTGAGACTCAAGATCTGTTATAGAGACAGATACAGACATAGAGACAGATACCAGTAAAGCTGTCATAAAAACAACACCCAGTACTGTTTACTGGGAACCCTGTTTTTTCAGTAGCATCACACATAAAATGCCTGCTTCTGTTCCCATCAAAATTAAAAGCACAATTCCCACTGTCTGGCCTAAGGATCAGGCCCATTATATATGTTAGGAGTTAGATCAGCAGCTTGCAAAGTCTCGAAAGGGTTTTTATGATGCTGCTTAATTAATTCAGAAGCAAATAGATTATTTCTCAGGAGGTGAAAAGCAGGAATTATTTAAAAGCTGCCTTTAGGCAAACTACCAGGGAATAAGAAAAATGTAACTAGTGGTTATGTCAGATTTCATTTTCCAGATCAAAATTCATTGTGTCAGCTCCTTTTCTTTGTTGTGATTCTTTAAAGATGTAACGAGAGCCCTGTGTCTGTAGGAAAAGAAGGTGCTTTGCTGAGCCATGCAGCATCTTACTGTACTTCTCCCTACCTAATAAATATCTTCCAAATGGGAATCTGTGAGGAAGGGCAAGGAAAAGAAGATACAAGTGCTTTCCCCTCTTCTCCAGGTTGCCTCTTCACGGGACAGCAAAACTTTTCACACATTGAATTGTGCAATAGAAGGGGTATTACGGGTCAATTATTTAAGTGTTGCATGACTGTAACCCCTTATGTTAACTTCTGCATAAAAGAATAAGAAAGGAACTCTTGTCCAGAGGTCATGTCTTCTAAATATGGAAATATAGATTTGAGGGGATAGCAGAGCTGCAGATAAAGTCCCACAGCAGGTCAGTGACAGGGCTAGGATTAGCCACAGTCCCCTGTTTTTCCCAGCACAGCCTGCCTTCAGATTTGCAGTTGCTGTAGTTTGGCACAGATCTGCTGAGGCAACTGAAACTACATCTGCCCACACCAGGTCTGGCTTTGGCACCTGTTTTTAGAAATTCTCGCTGGAGCACCAGTAGACCAGAAAGGCACCAAACACCCAAATCCTAGGGGAAGTCAATAAACTCAGCTCCCGTTATCCCCTCTGAAACAACCCAGCTGAGAGGGAAAGTGATAGGAGAGCTACAGATACATCATGCATTGGTAACTTAGAAAAGCTTACTTAGTGTAAGCTCTGTGTGTAAGAGGTTTGTGCTGCTTAATCCTGTCTAAACCTGCTAAGACACTGCTTTTTAATTCAAGGTTTGACAAAGGATGGTGTTAAACCCTGTCCTGCACAAAGAAGCAAACGGTGCGAGGACCCTGTGAAAAGCACAGCAAGTCCAGTGTGAGGCCAAACTCAGCTTTGTGCCAACCCCAGGCCTGTGGATGGGCAGGAGGGAGGACTGGCAGGCAAGCACAGCCTGGCTGGATCCTGCTGCAATCAGTGGAGGTGCTGTGGCTGAGGGAAGGAGGTGGCTGCCCAGGGAACCCATAAATAGGTGCTGCATGTTAACTCCAACAGCTGCACGAACAAAACAGTTTCAGGCATGAAGTAGCCAGATGACCAACCACAGAAAAAGCATTTGACCAAAAGTCTTTTCTACTTTGCAATACTTTTCCTGCTTTGCTGCAGTAGCGCTGCAGAGGCTCTTCAAAACTGATTCACTCTGCATTGCCTGGAGGACGTGGGAATCATTCCTGTGCAACAGGACGAGCAAAGGGCTCTGCATTATTCACTCCCACTGCACTGTCAGCCTTGTTGGTTCTCTCCACACACACCACGAATTTCACCCACAGCAATCAAAGCCCAGCTTCTGGACCAAGGTGTGTCTTTGCAGGTGCTCCTGGCTCTGCTGCTGCTCCCTGGCCATGGTCTGGCTTTCCAAGGAAGCTGCTGTTTAGCTGGTTTTCCTTTTGGGGCAGGGGGTGTTACATGGGGATTTTGAAGACCGTTAAATATTCAAACTTGGGCTTAGCAAGTGAGATCCAGAAAGCATCAATGTCTGAGCAGGCTGGCTCACCCTCCTGTTTTTCTGGGATGCCCTCCAGGTACCTGAGGACTGTAAAGCAGAGAAAAGAGGAGAGTCAATAATTCACGCTTTTACAGGACCAAATTTAGATAAGCCTGAGCAAACCAAGCCAGCCACGCACTCTGCTGGGGCTTAGCTGCTTCAGTCCTTAAATATTTTGTCTGATGCCTCCTTTGAATTCTAAAGGAAAATTAAGAAGCTTGCTGTTTTAAGAGGTTTTGTAAATCCCCTTCCTTTAATTCTCTTCATGTACTCTGTCTGGGTGTGTTCTCATTACAACTAGGAAAGACCTGAAGATCTTGTTTCCAGGTTCTTCAGTGTGGCGCAGATATTTGAATTCAAGTCATAAGAATGTGAAGACGAAAGAACAAATGTTGAAGAATTTCCTTACTCACTAGTTTTCCCTAGTCTTGACTTAGATCTTGGTGACTCTACTGGTAATTTCTGTATTTTTTCACAACTACAGAGCCAAAACCATATTCAATGTGAATGTGCTGAAATTTACATTTCTTCAAAGAGTTGTCTCTATTTGATACAGTTGCTGTTTGGGCCTTAGGTAGCCTTGAATAATTTCTGACTGCGGTGGAGTTTTGATCTCAAGTCTGTACAGCAAAGCAGGAGCTGTGGCAGTAAAAGTGAGACACTTCAGTTAGAAATGGCCAGGGACAAATGACTGAATCCTGTTGTGCAACTCACTGACCTCTCAAGAATACCTGAGACAACATTCCTTTGCAAATATCACACAGGTGAAGTGCTGTGCAGAACAGGGCAAGTCACTTTTTATATGTCCTCCCAGGAAGTCTGGGGTGGAATGGGGAGACAGAGCAATAAAGAATATCACTGGGCCAGGCAGCTTCCAGTTCTTCTCTTTTCAAAAGAAGACAGAGACAAAATAACCAAAAAAAAAAAAAAAAAAAAAAAAAAAAAAAAGGAGGGGGAAAAAAGGAGCAAACCTTTCAAACCTTTGCCTGCTGAGAGAAGACCCTCATTTAGTCATTATTGTGGGAGCCTTGCAGTAGTCTAAAGGAGATTCAGATGAGGACACCTACTTACAATTATTTCATAGCCTTTGTAATGTTTGCAGCAAACTAATGCAAGCAAGGACTCATTTCTGTTAGTCAAGAAAGTATTTATGTTGGCAGAAAATGCATCTTCCAAGCCTGCTAATGCAGCATTACAAAAGACAACAGTAGGTTACTCAAACTGGAGATCAAACCTGTTTACTTTGATGAAAGAAATAGTCTAAGGCACCAAAGGGTGCAGCAACAGCTGACAGGCCAAACACTGAGTCCAATCCTGCAAGTGCTTCCTCTTCTGAGGCCAAAAATCTAAATAACACAAATGATGGGAATATGCACAGCAGTTCTGTTATTTCTAGCTGTAGTTAGGAATAAAACCAATCAGGCCATTTGTCAAGGTGCAGCCATGCAAAACACAGGGGCTTTATCTTAAATGATACACATAAGTAACGTTTCCATTGAAGTTTTTTGGTTGCTTTAGCCACAAACTGGCAGTCACCCTTGCTAAGCAGAAAATAGTTGGGTTTTAATAAGCTCTCCTGGGACTGCTGGACAGCAGGGACACTTCAAGACAGTTTGTTACTATTTTCTCACTCTCAGTCTCCCTTGGGTGACTTCTGGCTTAACCATGCCAGGACAGAGACACTTGGGCTGCCTCCAGGCAGGACAGCTCGCTTCAGCAGAGCCTCTTCCTTTGTGTGAATGTGACCGTGCTGCTCTCAGCAGGCAGCCAGAGCGTCTCTGTCCCACATTCCTGACACTGGGACACCACTCCCATGCCGGGATGTGCACGGCACAGACAGCCAGGCACGTTGCACAGAGCCAGCTTGAATAGGAATTGCCGGCACCGAGCCAGAGCTAATAAGGCTGGCGAGACCTGAGCTGACTCCTGCAGTCATGAGTGCAGGGAGCCAGGTCAGAGCAGGGCTGTACCCTCCTGCAGCCAGGAGTGCTGGGAAACAGGGCACAAAGAGGAGCTCAGATCCTGCCCAGCTCATTAGCACCAGCTACCCTTCTGCCGTGCAGACCTGCCTGTGTACTTTAGATTACTCTTCCCAGCGCTCATATCACCTAATTTCTCTCTTTACCCGAACCATCCTGGCCTCTAGCATGCAATGGAGAGCTGAGCGTGTTAGAAATGAATTTATAACAGAATTAAAATACTCCTGTGAGTTACAGCCAATCTGCAGCGCAACAGTTTTCAGCCAGATGGTCAGGCTATCACAACCATCTAGTCTGAGCTCCTGATTAATGTGGGTCACAGAATTTCCTGTGGCCCACTGGCAGCTTTAGCACCAAGCATTATCAGTCAACACAGCACCAGCGTGGTTCTCCATCACCCATGTGGTGGCTTGAGCAGGGCAGCCAAGCAGGATGGGTCTTTTTAGGTGGACAGCACTGCTGTCTGCAAGACCCAGAGAGATGCAGGAGGCTCCACAGCACTGGCATGTGCTGGGAGCTGCAGAAGGCTTCGAGAGCTGGGGCTGGGCTCTTGCAGCTCCCATTGGCAGGGGCAGGAATCACAGAGTCCTGCCCCCAGTTGTAATGAAATCAAGTGGAGTTTTGCTTAAGTAAGGGCTGAGTCAGTCATGAGTCAGGATTCATGGACTTGGCCCAAAACACACATACATTTAAAAATAATTGCCTTGAGTGCTTGGATAAGTTTTCACCAACACTAGGGAAATGTGAATAATTTTGGTCCAGTAGGAAGATCAAAGAATGCTGCAAATATCCCTGTTACCCAGCCTCATGGGCACTGTTCAGCCCAGCCACAGCAGCTCCTTGCTTCCCAGGGTGAGAACCTCAATGCATGGGTGTCAGAGAGTGAAATCATACCTACTCTTTGATGTATTTATATGGGTGGAGATTCCAGGTCATGCAGTGAAATGGAATTACTCACGCCCTTTTGTTCCCAAGGATTAAAGCCTTTATCTTCATATTCTCAGCAGGAATATCATGTTTTGGGAAGAGAACCCTAAGATCTATACCAGTTGTATGCTACTGTTCTTTTAAATATATATGATATGTGGTTAGCCTTCAGGACAGAATGGAGAGGCATCAGAGCAAACAAATGAACTAACAGTAAAGAGAGTGTGGCTGTGAACAGCCAAGCACAGCCTATTGGTACAGGGCTGATCTTCCTTTCCCTCACTCCCACAGAGCACTCATCACTTGTAATCATATGGGAAAACTGCACCAGAAAAGAACGCATTGTTAATATTCCTATGTTGATTCTTTTCTGCCTGTGAAATCTTGCCCCAGCTTGAACAGCCCCAGGCACATCTATTACACACATCCAATGGAGACAGTTCCTTATGGTTTGAAGGTAAGGAGGAGATCCATGAAAGCGTTTGCCTGCTTGGTACCAAGTTCATACCCTAAATCATGAGCATGACCCCAACACACAAAGTAACTTTAGGAAAAGGAATAATATCACAGGGTAACAGGTATCAGCTATTCTGTAATAATTGTCTCTTTGCTTTCCCTACCCCCTTGGCAAATGCAAAGTAAGCCAAAGTAGTTTTCCCCTGCCACAAAAAAAAGGGGATAACTGCACTGCTGGGCAAGAGCACGAACAAGGCAATTGTGGTGAAGAACCTGACATGCAGGAACCTGTTACATTGTGGTAGCTCACCTGTATGTCAGAGCCCTGAGCACGAGCAAGACTCAGAACTAGTGCAAATCATAAGTTGGGAACAGATAATACTGGGCAGGCAAAGCTGCAGAACCTCAGCACTTCGGTCATGGATCATGCAGGCAAACCCTCGTGCTATGCTCTGAAATCATGCTAAGCCATTTGGCACGATGGTGATTATTTGCTTTGGTGACATCTCCTAGTGATCTACCTTGGCAAGCTAGAAGAAGTGTGAAACAGGACAGCTATTAGAACTAATTATCATTATTTGCCTTCAGCAGGTGCTGAGAACTTCACTGCAGAGTGCTGAGAACTTCACTCAGAGTGCTGGGTGGTGTACAGAACACAGCAAGGAACAGGCAAGATACAAAGGATACACAACTAATGACAGCAATGTCAATTCAGCTTCAAAACATTTTAAATTATGTGCCTCAGAGTCACTTAGCAAATCAGACCTTAACCACAGTTTCTATAAGACACCACTACATAGCAGTAATGGAGCATATAAATTTTTTTCATTTCTCAAACCAGCTCTTAGGGGAGCATCCTGTATCCACTAGAAAAGAACACGATGCCTAATGCTCATGGTTTCAAGGCAAAGTGTAAATATGTCAAGGACACCCTGAAGCAAATACAGCAAATCCCAACTGAAGATTTAAATTTAAAAACCTATTCCATAAGTTTATGATGCTATCTTTGGGTTGGGGGGGAGGGGTTTATTTTATTTTTATTTTTTAACATTTGAATGAGATGGACACTTGGTAAGGGCCAGAACAAGTAGAAAAACAGCCAATAAGAGACTGGTGAGCAGCTGGGAGTGATGAGGACAGCACAACCTGCAGCATCTGTGCCACAAGCACTTCCCTCACACTCAGCATTTTACAGGTATATCTAAGAGGACTTCAGTAGGGGATTTCAGGCTCTATTCCTTCACTGGACAACAAAATTGCACTCATCTGCCATCAGAACAGACACTGACTGTGGGCTCAGAAAAACACTTTCACACAGATCCCAACAAGAGCCTTTTCCTCATCCTGCCATTCCTCAGGTAATCAATGACCCAGTTGAGACTGTGAGAGGGCTAAGGACTTGCAAAAGACTAAAGCACGTGTTTAAGACTGAGCACAAGAACAGTTTTACTGAAGTTAAGCACATTTTTGAGTGATTTCATGGAGTTGGGCTGAACTCTGCAACTGCTCATCGTTCTTGCTGATTGCATCTGCATCAATAGAGGGTGGTTATGAGAACAAGGATCAGCTGTGAGTTACATGGAAGGGAAAGGTGAAGAGAAATCAAGGAGGAAAGCTGGTTGCTAAGGAAAAATCAGGGTCTGAAGATAGACTTTTTGGCTTTTCCAGCAATTACAAAACCTCCCCAGCTCCCAGATGGGAGGGTTCAAGTGAGCTGCCTGTCATAGCTGTGACTCTAGTGTTCATAAAGGTCAGCCTGGCCACAGGAAAACACAGGCACAGCCAAATGCCAGGCATTTGTTTGGCTCCAAGAGTCATTTACTGCTTTAAAACTGCAAATGAAATGCAGCACGAAGTTGGAGCACACCAGGACTTGAGCTTTTTCCAGCAGCACAGGGATGTGGAATGCTGCCTGGTGCCAGCAGTGCCTGTAGCTGGCAGAGGTGAGGCCAGGCAAGGGTCTGGGCTCCTCACCTCCTCCCAAGCCAACTGCCCAGCCTGCATCCTGCAGCAGCCTTGGGAACATCCACGAAGGCTCAGTGACTCCACAGTTTCATCCGTGGTGGAGGACAGGACAAGTTACTGAGCTGAGATTTGTCACTGGGACAGAATAAGCAGGGGCAGGACTCACAGGACCAGGTTTTTATTTCTGGCCTGCTGGGTGATTATGGATGAAAACTCAATTTCCCACTCTGTAAATTGGGATTAAGCATATCGGCCTTTGTAAAGGTCCATCAGATAGAGATATCTGTGTATTTAGAAGAGAGGTAGCACTGCTATGCCTGGCATTTATTTACATGCTTTAAAGCACAACTGGCTTTTTCTCTGTCTGTGTGTGTGCTTTAAAGCACAACTGGCTTTTTCTCTGTCTGTGTGTGTGCTTTAAAGCACAACTGGCTTTTTCTGTGTGTGTGTGTGTGGTGCACTGTATCATGGTGCTGCTGCCTCCAGAAATCACCAGTTCAATGAATCAGCACTGTGTGTGTCAGGATCTGAACTATTGCACGTAGTCAGTTATTGGAAGGATGATCAGACAACAACAGGAATTTCTTCTTCTTTGAGGGCAGGTATCCAAAAGAGCATTATTTACCCAATAACACACAGACCCCGGGCATCCCAAGCATTCCTCACAGGAAGCCCAGGGCTCTGCTCCAGCCTGTGTGTGCTGGGGTGGGCACAGCACTGGGCAGGGGGGACAGGTCACCCAGACACACAGAGTCACAGAGGTCAGACCTGAATGGCTGAGCCCAGGATATGGCCCCATTGCCCATGAGGGTGTCCAGGGCATCCACGAGTGGGTGAAGGCTCCGAGCAGATCCCCAGCTCTCACTGTTGGGCATCTCAGCCCATCATGTGCAGGTACTGTAGCAGTGAACTGAATAAATTTTTCCTCTCTTGATAGTATTAAAAACTTATTTCTGAGTAATTTTTATAAATCTTCACCAGCTACTGTGACCCTTCAGTCCCTTCACCCCCTCCTCTAGTCCCAGGGGCCAGGTCCATGAAGCTGAACCATGCACCTCCTCTGTAAGTCAGAGTGCCAAGAGTGCTGCTGACAGCAGGACTGGAAATCACAGGCAAAATGCTCTGCTCTGTGGGGATGCTGGCTGCAGAAAGGAAACGATTCTGGTTTCTTCCAGTAATGCAACTATTCCTGACAGCTCCAGCCCCAGTATGTGCAAGAGCCGGGGTTAAGATGATCAGCTCTGTGATAAAGCTGGAGATGACCAGATATATTTAAATTCAGCAGGCAGAGGCCCTGCTGTGGCTGCCCTGGGATCAGCACCAGGACCGGACCCACATCCCTGACGCAGGGAGGGATTCCCGAAGTGAGTGGGCCTGGCCATGGTGGGCACAGCCCTGCTGCCAGCCCTGCCGTGTCCCCATCGCTGAGCACCTCCTCGGGCACTGGCGCTGGGAGAGGCCACCCCTGCTGGGGAGCAGAGCAGGCTCGGGATGCCACAAGAGGGAGCAAAGCCGCCGGCTGGGCACGGAGGGGAGCGCTCGGAACACCCGGGGACCCTCGGGCTGCGGCCAGCCCCCGCCTCTCCTGACACCGCTGGAAGGGCAACACATGGCACTGCCATCACGGAACACACTTTCTACCAGAAAGAAAAAATAGAACAGACACAGGAATGAGCCATCAAAACCAATCAAGTAGCGAAAGCTGATCAGCATCTCTAGATTTCACAACTATGGATGTATGTGTGTGTATGTATAAACATATATATATATATATATATATAAACATACATGTCTATAAAAAAATCTTCCATTATCCCTTTAGGCATTTGATTGTTTTGTTAATTCACAGGATGTAATCTGTTTTGCATTAAGTGGGATGTTAAGCATCTAATTGTGAAGCGTTGATAACCCATGGGAAATTTTATTACAAGATAGGCATCAGCTGAATGGAAATAAAACACATCAGACACTGAGGTGCGATTTCCAGGTGAGATCACTGTGTACCAGCACCGGGGCATGCCAGGGATGAGCTGCAGGAGTGATACAGGTGGAAACGGGCGAATTGAGGACTTACAGATCAAAATCTGCTATTTCCAACTGCTCCCTGTTCCCAGCTGTGCATAGAACTGACAATTTGCACCTGGGCTGATGACATCATTTGGAAAAGGCCCCAAATTTCATGCATTTCATGTAAAACCCATTATTTACACCTACAAGTACCAAAGCATCTAAAAATACCATCAATTACCCATAAGTACCAGAGCAGAGACTGTAAACATGTTTTTCTGCCCCCTCTTATCTCTTCAAATGAGACCAAATTTGGGCTCGGCCCAGCCCCTTGCCGGCCAGCCCTGCCACGTGCAGTTCATGCCCTTGTAAGTGAGGATCAGACACATTTTTGCAATTCAAACTGAGATTATTGTCAGCCCAAGTAATTGCTTGATCTTGTGATTGGCAGCTTTAAGTTCCTCCTGCCTGTGTACCTCACAATGTCTTTCACTGTAGACAGAGAGGTCTCTGAGCAGAGGCTCTTCCCATGTCTGCCCCAAGGTGAGTCACAGCACGTGCTTCCATCTGTCCATCCAGCATCAACATCCAATAATAGGGTGTCAGAGGCTACTCCAGGTCCTGGCCCATTGGTTTTATCACTAGAACTCTTAGTTGTCATTAGACTGACAAGCAACTTTGTCTGGAGTGGCACAAGCAGAAGGAAAGGAAAGGAAAGCAGATCCCCTTGGAGCTGGGTGAGTGCTCCTTCACCAGACACAGCATTGCATCAGCAGGGTCCTGTTATCTCTGTGACCTCCCCATGCTGGCTGCTCTCTGTCATGCTTTGGGAACAGCAGAAGCAGATGCAAAGATTGGGGGTTGTGATACCAACACCCTTTGAGCTCTTTAACCTCAAGTATTGTTTGTTTTGCTTGGCACTTCCCACCAACCATGGCTCCTCCAGAGCAGCCCTGTGGTTCTGAGCTCCTGACCAGAGACTGGAGGTGGCTGTGAGCCTGTCCCCAACCCACCCAGCTGCCACCTGCACCCCTGGTCCTTTGGATGCCCCTTGCATCAGCCTCGCCAGAGGCAGCAAGTGCTGCTGCTGGACTCACAAGCAGCCCTTCCAGAGCACCCAGTGACTCCAAAAGAAGCACTTAGCACATCCACCTTTGTTTTGAATTGTGACAGCACTGAGGAGACATTCACAAAAAGATAACCAATTTCTGAAATTTCCTGTTTATATGCTGTTAAAAAGCAATTGGCAATAAATTCAATCTAGTTCTTTTAAGACGCTGATTTTTTTCCCTTGCTTTCTTTTCCCGTTGTTGTCAGAGAAGGTGGGAGAGGAAGCCAAGGAGGGAATGCAAAATTCCTACATATTTTAGGGACAAAAAGCAGTTGTCATTTTGGAAGGTATTTTTAAGAAACGTTCACTTCATCAGCTGTCAGGCAATTCTGTTCTGCACAGTGCTGCTGCAGGCAAGTCAATAACATAAACTGGTATTATATTGTACATAAAAATAAGGATATATTCTCAGCTGAATCAGAGCTGCCTTCTCACCAGGGCTCTGACAGTCCTGATGGGTGCTCAGGGCTGGTGATTCAGCAGCTACTGGTGACTCAGCACTCACAGAAATCAATGGAAGCACCTCCAGAACTTTTTCTAAGAGCTGAATTAGGCCACATTTTAGCCTGGTAAGGGAAATGCACTTCTGACAACTTGACTTTGTAGCTTCAAGTAATTTTCTGTGTCTGCTCTAAACTAGCTTCAACCGAATTTTCACAAAGACAGCATTTCCCCACTGGCTTCTTGACCCAAAATAGCCTGAATTTCAACACTTGCAGTTATTTGAGCTCAAATCTTCTATGTGTTGCTTGCAGTGACTGTAGGGATCTAAGAGACTTTTGACATGAAATCCTTTGGCTTCAAACAAGCATTTATGAACACAAACCAAATTTTTTTTCTCATTATCTTCTCTCCTTTCTATCTCCTTTTTTTCCCTCTCAAGGTGGAATGTGCATTCTTTGGGTCAGAAAGCACTATCTACTGCCATTGGGACTTTCAGTTCATTTGTTATTAATGTGCTGGAGGTGTACCTCTGCCTCTCAGACATTTGCCACTTTTCTTTAGGATGAAATTCTTAGTGGTAAAAGAAGCTTGTTAAAAATCTGAGGGAAAGGGAGGAAAAATATTCAGTTGCTTTGTAAATAATTTTGCCCTGCTCCTGGTATTTTTGGCTGTCTGGCTGCATTCCAGTTCTGTATCACTTCCCCATGTTCCACCCACAGGAGCCCCATGAGCAATGGGGCTCAATGCTGAGTTACCCCAAGCCAATTCTGGTGACCCCACATTTAGAGGGCAAAGCCCTATCACAGCTGTGGGCTCCTGAAAGCCTCATATGACACCTGAACCATCCTAAAGAAACATCCTCTTGAGCTAGTGACCACTTTTGTGTTTGAATGGAGATATGGAGGACCTGGCATTGTTTTGTGCAGTGCCAAGGAGGAGCTGGGAGGTGGGAATGACACCTCTTCTGGCATTTAAATCAGCAAGGCCCAGCCTGTTCGTGCTGGGCAGCCCCTCAGGCAGATGCCAGCCCTGCCACCCTGTGCCCACGCCAGCCACTCGGGATGGATGTGGGAAAACCACAGCACACCCACACTCAGAGTCACAGGCTCCTGTCCTGGCTGAGTCAACTCAGCCCCTTACTTTTGCAGGGAAGATATGCAGGATCTGATGGAGCTTATCAGTTGTGTATGGGCAGGGAGCGGCTGCTTGGCTTCAAAGAGCAGATAAGGCCATCAAAGCAAAGCGACTGTCAGCCCCAAACACTGCCTACTCACCCAGCAGAGCTGAGCACCACCTGGGCTCAGACTCCAGCCTGTCTTCAGGAGCCACTGAGGACTCAATTACTGTGTTTACTGCTCACCACTGCTGGCAGCTGGCACACTCAGCACAGCCTTGAGGAGAACAGCCTTCCCTGCTTTTTGCTCTCTGCTTGTGCATCAGCAGCACCTCAGTCTGGAGCTCTGCCCTGAGATGCAGCTGTTGTACCTGCACCACGTACAGGGAGCCAGGGAGGGCTGCGAGCAGGGAGCAGCTCCCCACCCTTCTGCTCCCCAAGAATGTCACATGGACATGTTTGGAAGTAAAGGAGCGGTGTCAGGACACACTGTGGGTCAAGGCAGCAGAGAAAGACACCTGGGAAAGGAGAAGGATCCTATTTGATCCCAAGGACCCATTCCAACAGAGAGCAGAAATAAGAAGCAGGCAGGAAAGGTGACAGGTTTCTCACCCTGGTGAGCACAGCAGAGGGGACTCACCACCCTCAGAGGCAGACAGGATGCCAGAGGAGAGGCAGAAGTGGATGAAAACAAAGCAAACCTTCTCAGTTGACTCAGGGCAGGAGCAGGGACAAGACAATCTTCTGCCAAAGCACCACCTCGGGAGGACTCAGATGGAAAGAATTTCTCTTGCGGGCAGGAGGGCAAGTCAGATACAGTATCTAACACACTACCCCACCCTTCTCTAGGCTTGTCCTCGGTTTTGATATGCAGTGTGCAAACCTGGAATGCATTCATAAATAAATGTCAAATTCTCAGATGTATTGTCAGCCTTAAAGAAAATGAGCAAACTTAATTAAAAATCCCACAGTTTCTTTGACTCATTACCTGAGTCACATCTTCAGCCTTGCCGCTTTTTATACCTTTGACACTGAAATACATGTATCTTTACATTATACTTTATACACATTTTGCATTATACATTGTACACTGAAATACATTCTATCTTTTGCACTGAAATATAATGAACACTTGTAAACTCCAAGAAGTCAGCAGGATGATACTCCAATGTCTGAGGAAGTCATCCATAAGCTGTAGCAACAAGAGGCTCAGGAAGTCTGAGGAACCCCTGTGCAATACACTCATGTGATAATGACAGGCAGATTGCCACTTATTGAAATCACAAGATGCCATGAATCCACTCCCATATTCCCTACCCAGTGAGGACATATTTTGCTCCATCAGGTGACAGCACAGACCCATTGGGCTCCTGCTGTCTGTAACTAAATCTCTCCTCACAGCAGGCTGGTGCATTCACCCCTTGAAGACTCCGTTTGTTCCAGATTCGTTCCTCTCTCCTCTGACCCACTCATCTGACACTTGGTGTTAGAAGGAAGTCAGTTCTGGCACCACAAACCATTCCCATGGCTGCCATGTCCCATTTCTTCCTGGCTTCAAAAGAATGTCTGTGGGCAAGATGCCGTGTGACAGGGCAGGTTGGGCAGGCTCTGTCCCAGCACAAGGCCCCAGCAGCAGCTCCTCTGCCCCCAGCAGTGCCTCCATTGTTTGTGCGTTTCCAGTGAGGATGAAAGATGCTCCTGAACCCCAGCCTGGACCACAACTGACAGCAACACCCGCAGAAGGCACCTAACCCTCACACAGCAAGGACAGACCCACCAGGGCTATCCTGTGAGAAGGCTTCAGCCAAACCACAACAAAGTCCACCATTTCCACAGGCTTTGGCTGAGGTTTGCTTTAAACCCCTTCCTTTTCCAGGACAACCCCTCTCTGGACCCATTTTGGTTCATCACAAAGACAGTGGCAAACATCCAATGATTTCAGTAGTAGGTGTGTTTTGGCAAAATTTATCACAAACAGGGATAACTGGAAGACTCAAGACATCCCTACATGTCCAGCACAAAAATAACCTGGCTGGCTGGTGGTTCTGCTGCAGTCAGGAGGCAGCAGGCTCTGAGGGGCTCAGCAGCAGCTCTTCCCTGCCCAGCATGCCAGGCAGACACATGGACTAGCTGACCCACTAGGCTCTCTTTCAGATATATTTTCTATTATTAAAGAGTTTCACCATTTTACTGTATCTTGTTATTAACAAGGATTATCATCGAGGTTTGTCACTAGAGAACAGGCACTTACACCTGATGAAACAGAAGAGAACGGGCCAGCTGCCACTGTGGTGATGCCTCTCATTTTTCAACAGTGGCCAAGGACGTGTAAGAGCAAGCAGAATCCACCTCAGTAATTTTGCAAACTGGGTTGTCAAGCTCCAGTGCCAGGAAATCTACCTGTTGCAAAATGCAACCTAAACATCACATCATTGTAACATCTGCACTGCCTACTCCCAACTAGGTTTAATACAAGCTGGCCTTTTTCAGCACAGCAATGTGGCCTGTATTTAGGCCCATGTGAGATGTTTAGCAACCCTCTTACACTGTCTTCTTCCAAGAGATTAGAATTTGATCATAAAAATTTTACTCCAGAGGGGCATTTTGCAGAGACACCCCTCAGCTCAAGTGATAATAGGTTTTGGTAGCAAAGTGAAAAACCTCCATTTCAGCACTGAGGTGGCCAGACTATGACACCAGTGTCACCATTTCCCAAAGAGGTTTTTGCCTTCTCATCTCCTCTTCTAGACCCATGCAGTAATGCTTTAAGGGTCACTGAAGGGCAGTGGGAATTTTCCCATCACTTTCAGAGCCCCATGAAAATATCACTCACTGCTCCATTTGCATTTGTTTGCTTTTTTGTACAGCATGATTTCACCTAAATCAAGCCTAAGCTCAGATAGCCAGCTCTGTTTAGTAAAGCACTATGTACATAAGCTTTAGGTTCCAGGATTTAAGAATGGACTTAAAAGCTTGGCTGATATCAGAACTGCACATCCATTTTATTCATTATTCATGGCCCTGATGGTGGTGCTGGAGCTGCCTTCAGAGAGCTCTTCAATACTGCTTTTGACATGCAGAATCACCAGCCCTTGTTGGCAACCACAGCAATTCCCCTCCACTCTGGGAATGCATTATTAATTGTGGAATTTGGATACCAGTGGATGTCCTTACAGTTTCCAGACTCTCACAGTTGAGAAAGCAGGGCCCATAAAAGGGTGTTTTGGGACTATTTCCTGCTTAGAAAACAGAGAAAATAAAAATTCAGCAATTTAGTCCACTTAGGACCTCTTGAAGACTGAAGATCAGGCTCTAACCTCAGCTCCACTGCTCATCCAGAACACATGCCGAAAAGTTAATGGAATTCCTTCAGACGTTCCCCAGCACAGCTGAGATCAGACACTGGCCCACACTGTCTGGGCCAGGAGATATTCTGAGCCAGACTCCTCACCCTCAGCCTTGGGAACATTTTCATAATGGAACACGATGTTTGCAAAAACCAGTCCAAAGGTGGCTTCTCTGTCTGTAAATATGTCAAGAGCGAATTGGCAAGGCGACTCCTCCATCCCTGGAATGCGCAGGAAATAGCTGTGACTATACTTACCCAGAGAGCAAACAGCCTCATTCCCACCACCACCACCGCGGTCCTGATGTGTCACAGCGGCGCTGATAAAAGGCCACACCACACCATGTGCCCTGAAAATGGCTTTTAAATCTCAGCCCAAGCCTTTCACTATGAGCTCATTAAAAGACAACCGTTCCCTCAGCCTGGCTGTGGTCACAGAGCAGAACAGGAGGGAATTGGAACCACTTCCCAGTCCTGTATCCATGTGTAACCTCCCAGGCAACGTAAACCTTCACTTTCCTTGCCAATGTTGCCACACAAATCAGCACACCAGACTTGGCAGGAGTTTAGCCAAATTTGGCACAAGCTCTAAGTCAGTTCATTTCACAGTTGCTCAGAAAAACAAATCTGTATCATGAAGGTTCTTCAGAGCACTCACGTTTGTGTTTTGCTTCTGGAAGATAAAAAAAAGAGCCAGATTCTGCTCTGATTTACTTTGGTGCAAACCCAGAGTAATTTTACAGACTTTAATCCTCCAGGTTAAACTGCTCTGTATTCAATCACAATGTAGCGTAACTCTCATCTGACACAAGGGATGATTAAATTAGGTGAGATAAGGGGGGTTTTACCATGTTATTAGCATCAAAATATAACTTATAAAACTTCACATTATTTCTAGTGGGGTTATTGATTTTGCTAAATTCTCTGTCAGAACCTTTATTTTAACAATCTTGTTTAAAAATAGTTAATTAACTGTTGGCAATACTCCACTCTGCACTAAGAATAAATAAGCAAGAAAAAACATAATTTCGTTTTAACTTTGAAATAATTTTCTAATTCACATCCACTGAGAAGAGTTATTTTTTGACCTGTGATTTTTTTTTTTTTAATTACTATCTGTGAAAAGCTATCAGTGTCTTAAATTTGGGGGGTTTTTTGTTTGGTTTTTTTTTATTATTATAAGGAAAAGAGACATAGGAAATATACTAGTTAAATTTTGCAATAAAAATAAGTTAAATATCTGACAGTACTACTTTGTAAAGGATTTTAAGGGAAATCAAAATTGGATCAAAGCTATGTTCAGTACTACAGTATATTTACAGCAAGTAATTTATCATTCTTCCATTAAAGTGGGCTAACCTTGATAGCCAAAAAATAGGTTTAATTTTATTTAGAGTCTGATTAATTTCAGTAGTGAGGACTGCATGCTATTCGAATCACACATATTTTATAGAACATCATGTTAATTAAAGGCCTAATACTACACCTTGTACATGAGCCAGGCAGTGACAGGGAACTCAGAGCAGAGCAGAGTTACAGCCTCACGATAACATCCAACAATACACAGCTCCTTAACATACCTAATGATGTGGTTCCTACTAACCACACTAACCTCTAGGAAATGGATTTTCTGTATTCCAGATGCTTACAAACACTACTCTGGCTGTAAACTCTGCCCACTTCAGATGCCAGAAGTGAGCATCCTTCTTTGCAGGGATGGGGGCTGGGGGTTTGCCAATCCTGTGAATCCCCATCCAACTTCATGGCTCTACAAAGCAAAGTAAAACACAGCAAAGAAGCAGAAACTTTGAGGAAGAAGATGACAATCTGGGAAAGCAGGGAAGATGCCAACCCACATCAAAGCTGTTTATGAGGCACAGTCACAAAATCTGAGAAACACCAAACATCGAGGTTCAGGCATTAGAAGTTCTTGTCATTGTGGCTTTCAGGAATTCACAGGAGCACGTGTTGGGGAGGGAATGAGAGCTCAGCTGAAACACGAGGGGTTTCAGAAAAAGATATTTCAAGCACCAGTTCTGTAACAGAAAAACTAGCATGACTGGAAATCATGTTGTCAGTACGATAACAGGAAGGCCAAGTTAGCTGGGATGGTGTGGTGTTTGTGTGAAGCCTGTCAGGAGCATTTCATGCTAAATAACCCCAATACTCAATAATTTGGAGATAGATCATTTCCTTGAAATGAAGCTAAGTATAAAATAGAAGTTGCCTAAAATAGGGGTTTGTGAACTGCAGTTACAGGAAAAGAAGGAATGTGACAGGCCAGTACTCCACTGCCTGGCTGGTGTGGGAAGGGACCAGAGACCTCTGCACTGCGATCACATCCCCACCACATTACATAGTCTCCTTTTTAGGTCAGTCAAGCTCCATCTCAATGATCATTAAGACATTTCTGCCACCTCCCCTTTTGCTGAAGGTGGCTCCAGAACCCCTCTGCTCTGTACTTGGAGACTGCCTCTAGTTTCCAACTTAAATTCATCCATGGCCAGCTTATAAATACTTGTCCTCTGGCCAGAACTGGGGTTCAAGCTAATTCAAACCCATTGAAATTAATGAGTTTTTTTCCCCATTGACTTCAACAAGCCTTGAATTAAGGCCCTGTGTGTGGACAAAAAGGTTTAGGGCAGTTTTTGTAAGAGGAGAGTTTTATCCTGTTGATTTTGGCCTCTCTCCTCAGCCTGCTGTGAACTGTCTGCCTTATTTTAATGCTGCATTCTCATCCTGCTCTAGTGCAAAACTCCTATTGAAATCCAGGACAGCCTTGCCAAGTTGTTATTAATTACTGTGGTTCTCGAGGCTCAGTCCTGCAAACTGATCTGCATGAGCTCAGAGCTTTCTCTTCAAGGATCTGCTTTCAGGATCTGGGCTGTAGGGCTGCAGAACTGAGCACCAAAGGGACCGATCCCATGTCATCCAGCTCTGCCACCCCGGTGCCACTGCAGTCCCAAGGAGCTCGCACGCCCAGCTCTGCTGTTTTCCTTGGAAGGCAGGGAGGGGGCCAGCAGGGAAACAGTCCTGCACAAGCAGCCTTGCCTTGAACACAGAGCTTTCCAGGCCAAAATAACTTTTTGCTTGTTGGAGTTCAAGCACAATTGAGCTGTGCTGGAGGAGGGCACAGCTGAGCTCTGCCTCTGTGGTCGAGGGGAAGAGAGCTGGGTTTTGAGGAAGATACAACTGCTGTGGGATTTGTCTTCTGAGGCTGCAGCATGTAATATTTCTTACCCTATGAAATGGCAAGGTGTCACACAGGATGCATGTGAGGTCAAAAATTTATCAATATGTGGGCAATTTATTGTATTTCCAGCACCGGAAAATCCTTCTTTTATTACAAAATGGGATGTGGATCCCATGCCTGCCTTCATTACTGAACCTAGTACTTCATGGTGCCAGGACTGCATTAAAAGCAAGTTTTAGGTATGTTTGTGTTGTTCATTTTAGCTGAATGGTGAAAAAACCTGGGGAAAGATGCTTTGCAATGGAAACAGAAAAATCTCAACTAGTTATTGAAAAAACTTATGAGCTCTTCAATTAGACCACAGGCATTTTAAAGGCAAGCAGGTCAGGGTGTACTTTACTCCCTGAACCTGAAATGTCAAAACAGTCATGTGACATATTTGCATTGAGTTACGTAGGATGAGTTTAGATCTCACTAATCTAGCTAGTCAGATGCCTGTAAAAATAAATAAGAACCTAAAAAAGAGTGACATCAGCCATAACTGCTTATTCTGCTCCAGATCTGGCAGGTAAAAACAGCAAGAAACCAAGTGCATTATGCTGTCTGGGCTCTCTGCCTATTTTTCATCATGTAGGGAGCCAGGCCAAATCCTTGACACAATAGCAATTTTTGCTCAATGCCAACTATTCCCAGCCTGGCACTGTGAATGCAGAGCCGGCTCCTGAGGTCATGGAACTGTAATGGAATCCACACTGCAACGAACATCCCTGCTCCAGGAGGGGAAATGGCTGTTGCATGTGAGGCCTGGATTCAAACTCATGCTGTCAGGAGATGAGTTACAGTGACAGCAGATGAGACCATCCTGAACTGAGTCACCCCTCATGCCAAGCCACAGGTAATGCATGGACCAGTGGCCTAGAGAAAGGCTAGGAAACAACTGTGTCAGAAGAAATGCTGAAGGCTCCAATTCCAGGTGTCTGTGTGAGCTATGACATAGCAACTGTCACTCATGGTAAGTGGCAAGTGGCATCTATTTAGATGAGCTCCACTCAGTCAGTGCCATGATAACAAAAGCACTTCACCTCACTACACCCTTCCATGGAGACAGGGACATCTGACAATAGCTTAGTAAAGAGTTTAGCTATTAGGCTGCTACTCACTGCAAACACAGAGAGCTTCTCCTCACCTTTATGGTTGATCATCATGTCCTCTATATTGAACAGTGGGTGGAATGACACTGCCTTAATAATAAAAACATACTGAGATAGACAAGCTAAAAAATAAAATTATGTATCTGCCACCAACCAGCATGCCCAGCATATGTTCTGTTTGAAAAGGGAGACCCTTGTTTTCATGCTAGAGAGTCATGGCAAGAGAGATCAACCTGCTCAGCTGGGAAGACACCAAGCCCCTTCCAAGCAGTTCAGAGTCAAAATGTCCTTAAAACTCATTGTGGCAGGAGTAACAGTGTCCTCAGAGGTGAATGAATGTCCTGGAGCACTCAGAAAGGCAAAAGGCAACACTGCTGAGCACTTGTGTCCACAACACATGTTGGTAGCAGTAACTATGGGTATTGCCACCACAAACCATGGGACATCCCGATCCACCCACCTCCACCTACAGCTCATTACTGACCCCAGCAGTACCTTTACCTGAAAAGGGGTCAAGAGGCTCCCTTCCACCACAAGGCAGACAAGCGGAACAGTACAGCTCAGATGTTCAAGTGTTCCTACCTGCTTTTTTATTCTAACAGTGTTGGTGCTCACTTCTCATGCTCATTTAAACACCATTTAAACCAACAACTAAATAGAATAACTAAGAACAGGACACTAAGCCAGCAACATAAAGCACCCTGATTCACATCTCTCTGAATGGCAGCATCTGTACAGACTGGGCAGAAGAGAAAACAGGTTCTTCTTCATGTAATCTGGCCTTGGCAGCAGCAGTTTGGGTGATTTCTGAAATCCCATTGCCTAGCACCAAGCTGGCAAGAGAAGAAATAGCCTCATCACTCTCTCTTTCTGCTAAGGGATGCATTCTATATTCATCTGCAATCAGGAGAGAGAAGAAAGAAGAGCTCTTTGAGCTTTATGCAAAGTAGATTGAAAATTATCCAACTATTTAAAAATTACTTTAAGAAAACTCCAGAGCAGCAGTGATGAGCCACTACATGAGGAGAGAGCTCCCACTGCCTGGGGAATATTTGTGCTCCCAGCCACAGGTACCCTTTGGTGCACAGCCCCACTCACACGTGGGCAAGGTGATGCTCCTCAGCTTCATGGGCAGGTTTACCAGCACCAAAACAAGTCCTAAATGCATGTGTGACCCCACGGTACTTGAGATGTGATTGAGGGCAGCCTGGCCCAAAGAGAGGGGTAAGAGCCTGCTCAAGGAAATAGCGAGGAGTAGCTGCAGTAAGGAGTAACCCTGTGAGAGCTGATTCACCTGTTCATTCCTGCTCCACACAGGACTCACAGTGGTTCTTTCCAAAGCTTAGGCAAGAGTGTTACACTTCATGGCAAAACCATCTCCCACTGACTGAGTGGAGCACTCCAGCATGCAAAGTCCTCATGGGAGAGCAGATGCTGGCCCTGGCAGGTGTGCATGAGGCCAGCCCACACTGGGAGACCATGACCTGCTCACATCCCTCACTTTCAGGGTGCAGCACCCACAAGGTGCTCCTCTGCCCCTGCTCAGGAATCTCCTGCCCTCCACTCTTCCTGCTCAGCTGATTTAGATGGGAAAGGATTCCCAATACCAAATAAGCCTTAGGCAGACAGCCAGGTTTCCAATCCCCTTGCCAAAGGGGAGACCGTGCTTCTGCTTTTCCAAGTGCTCTGTGATCTTGCATTTGCAAAGCTTCTACAGGCTTCTTCCTCCCACTGCACATTAGCAATTCATTGAGTGGCTTCTACAGGTCTGAAAGGGAACAAGACAAACTTTTAACATATGGAGTGGAAGAACTGTAGAAGCCTCCCCAAGAGACCACCATCAAGCCCAGAGCAACAGGGTGAATAAACTGCTGCACCCTCCAAAGATGGCACAGCCATGGTGGTCACAGGGTAAAAAAAGCTGCCATCTCCTAAGGATGAAGAGCTGTACATCTTCCAAAGCTCCCCAGATATCTTACTAGACTTCGGGAAAGTTACTTCTCTTTCACAGTCTGTCTCTGTAAAGTAGTGATAAAACTTCATAGGAGGCTCAATTCATTAATTCTGAAAACATTAAAACACAACAGTAAAGATTCTCTGTAAATATGCAAATCCACAAACAAACCAGTATTTGTAGGGGAGGAGAAACCACAGGTGGGGCTGAGAACATCCAGAATTTGCAGTCTCCCCCAGCAATGTCCTCCTGCAGTTTCCTGGAAAAAGGCTGTTCTGATACATGCACTGCTCTTGTAATGTGAATTTTGTTCAATGGGCTATTATTATTTCTAAATTTACTAATACTGAATACAAAACCATCTGTATTCATGAAAACCTGCAAGTTTACAAGCTCTCACACACAGAAACAGAAGCCATTTCAAACACCATGCTGTATTTAGAAGGCTGCTTTGAAAATCTGGCTCTTAGAATCACCTTTGGTTGCTAAATAAACTTCTCTGGAGTAACCACAGCCCACACAAAAATAGTTACAACACAGTTTCATGACTTTAAGTGGAAATGGGTGTTGCTAAGAAGCATGCTCAATTTTTCTTCACTGAAGTTGAAATGTAAAAAAAAAATACAATATAAGCTCTGTAAGCAGATTCTTCATGGTAAACAAATATGCGGAGATGCAGAAAATGCTAAGTGATCATTTTTAGAACATTTATTTTTGGCAGGATAAACACTTTCAGACTCTAAGCAACTTCTCTGTGTGTACAGAATCTCCAACTGTGAAAAGAAAACAAATAGCAGAGTTTCATTTGTTATAATCAGGGTTTTTTTCATGACTGTTTAGAATAAAGTTGGATCACATTTGGAGTGGCTTGGAAATTCATTGTTTAGGCATTAGTCTCCAGTGGTAAACATCCTACAATATGTGTATAATACAGCAACTATTTTTGTACTTCAAAGCCTTCCCTCATATATTGGAAAGGTGCAGGATAAAAACAACCTCTTCTTTTCCCTTCTAGGGAATGATGGTTTCAATGCTTGATTTCACCCAGAAGAGATCCCTGATTATCCCTCACCACACCCAATTATTCACATAAAAATTAGCCCCAAACACCAGACCACAAATTGCACTTGAGAAATCCAACTGTCTGGAGAAACAGGAGTATAATGGGGGGACTGTACCGTCCTGGAGCCTTATCATTCCCCAACTCCTTGGGGCACAGGGCTTTTTTTAATACAGGAACTCACTGTTGACTCTTCAGGACTGAATATCCTGCAGATGAGGAAATATGGAACAAGGACAGACAGGTTTGAGTGATCACATCTCCATGGTCAGCGCCCCACTGCCCTCCCAGCTACCACCATTCCCCTCTCAGAGCAGGCCTCCTTCATTGCTTCAGAGGAACACAAAGTAAGTTCAGGAGCAGGGTTGAAAACTGCATTCTCTCATTTTGAGCAGCCTAGTGGAAATCTGACTGTTCAACACTTCTGAAAGCACCCGGCCGAGCCGTCCTGCTCCGAATGTCCAAGGAACCAGCAGCCAACATGAGTCAACGCTCTGGGAAACGTCGGCCTGCCAAGGTCACGTAAGTCTGTGGCAGGAGAAGTAACAGGATCATCTGGCTCTTCTCCTGTTTCTCAGCCACAAAACTTTCTTCCTCCCCTAACAATTACATATGTGGGTTTCCTTAACAGTTTCTTTTTACTTTTCTGTTTAAATAGCACAGGGAAAAGAAAGAGGAGACTTGATGTGGAAAATTAGTTTTGGAAATGTTGAGCAGTGTATACTTGCCAACTTCTGTTCCTCCAGTCAGTTCACTGTCGATGCTCTCAGCTCTCACCGAAATGCTATTTTTAGGCTGTACGTCAGATTTCACAAGTGAGACTGACAGGATTTTTAGAAAAATCTGAGATTTTCCCCTGAGAATTAAATGAGAAAAACAATGTGGGAATACTGCTTCCCACTTTGTGCTGCTGAGGCTCCAGCACAGCTACTCCAGGGCAAAGCTCCAAAGGGACCCAACCGCACAGGAGCAGCTTTTCCAGAAAGCATCAGGGGATTCCCAGCATGAGGGAGATGTGCAGGAGATTTCCAGCAGGGAGATGTGCACAACATTCCCATCACGAGGGAGATGTGCAGGTCTTTTACACCTAGTGAGACACAGGGAGTCTGAAAATGTTCTGAGGAGGTTCTCTGCAGTATATCAAATCACAGGCACAGAGCGGGGCTTCAGAAAACACAACTTTCTAATAAAATCCCCCAGCTGTTGCTGGAGCTGCCAGGTGGCTCCTTAGGCGCAGAGGCAGCTGCAGAGCCCCTGTGCCAGGAGCTCCCACTGCTGCCCCAGCCCCTCTTGGGCACAAGGGCTTCCCAGACCTTCACCACCACTTCTTCCCACTGCTCAGTGTCATCTGCTAAGCTGCAGCCTCTGAAGGAGAAGCCAGGAATGCAGAGGTGGCACTTTCTGCTGCAGTGAGAGACCAGCAAAACCTGGAGGCAGCAACAGCCGTCTCCAGGGCATTGTTTGCTGAGCACTTGTCATGCTGTTGGACATGCATTAAGAAATTACAGTTTCTACATGGTTATTTCCTTGAGTTGACAGGTGTCTAAAGCCAGTTTCCAGCTCTGCTCACCATCCAAATATAAGGAACTTAGAGCAGGTTTAACTTCTGGGTGTTTTTTTTAATAGAGAGACTCCATGTTTAACATCTTTGCTAAGCCTCTTTTGATGAGGCCATGCACATATTGACATCCCTTGCTGACAGAACAGGGCTGCAGGGAGAGCACATATAAACCAGTGGCTCAACCAAAAAAGTACTGCTGTAAAAAGACTTACTATTGCAATGCTGCTGAGCAATTTTTTTTTCAATATCCACATGGATATTTGAGACTGCTTGATGATGATGCAGATTGTTTTGAATATTTCAGGGTCATTTATCCATAAGAGACTTTAGACAAGTAATCCAGACAAATTTCAGTTTGCAGATCAGCATGTCTAGATATTTGACCACACAATCCTACAGAGAAAACGTGGTGTCACTGTGTTAGCTGAGGGTGGTGACTTCACACAGGTGTAACTGAGTGCAGAATCTACCTCCCAAGGGTTTTCTGGTGCTTCCTGAACCTGACAAGATTAATTTAGTGATTTGGAAATCTGTTGCCAAGCCCAAGCCCCCAGAAGACTGCATAGCAATAGGAAGATTAAAAGCAGATGGTTCAACAACTAAGGTTTTCTAGTTAAACTTTTAACAGACTTAAGATTCTTGGGCTTCATGTAATCATCTTCATTCCTTCCTTCAATTCAGTGTGTGTTAGTATCTTTGGAGCACTTTCTTTGGACATGAAGCCAAACACATCATGCTAATAATACGACCTCAAAAAACATACCTTTATGATAGGCTTAATAAGAGGTTAAGGAAACGTTGACTCTAGCTCAACAAGGCTCTGTGCAATTAGACCATCTCCATGTGGTTGTTAATTTCCAAAAAAGTATGCTGGAATCTAAAATATGAAGAGAGACCATTTCCAGGAAGGGCTTTAGCAGATGAGCCTGTTAAAGACAATTCAAACACTGCTGCAGTTGACAAAGGGTCTTCTCTGTTAAGGTGAGGCATTTGAAAAGGGTCAATGTGGGAACCAATGGTCACACAATGCTCCTGATTTCCTGTTCCCTTGGAACCACTAAACCCCCTGTCAAGTCTGGAAGGAGTAGGGGTGATGTGGGTCAGGCTGTCAGCATCCCGAGACCTCGGGAGACCTGTGATGGAGAGGAGCAAGGCAGCAGCAGTTGGAAGCAATAACAGTTCTGGAAATTACCTAAGAAACTTAAGAGTTTCTCTGTCTGCTCCAGGCTTTCTCCTCTCCCCTTGCTCTGACTTTGAGTCCTACAGCTTTGACCCATACCAGGCCAGCCACAGCTTGTTGTGCCAAAGTCAGGCTCCCCCTCAGGCCAATAGGATCCAGACCCTGGCCAGTCCATCTTCAAGTCCTGGGATCATCTCTTCTTTAGTTTTTTTCATCTCCAGTGCTAAACCTGAGCATTGGTGTGCCTGAGACAGAAAAGCAGGAACATCCAAGCAAGTATGTGCCTGGCTGAATTGTAGTGACTCACTCCAAACTCCCAATTAACATCAGAATGAAGACTAGACAAGTGTCTCCCATTTGTCTACTAGAAATTTTCCCTCTCTGCAGAAGTGGCAGCTAAAACAATCCCCCAGACATTCCACACGAGGTCCAACAAACACCAAATACAAATCAAATACACAGAAACTCTCTGCTGGGGATTTCTTCCTCTGCAGTCTGATAGCACCAGAACTAACTTTAGGACCACTTCATGCAGGGACACAGAATGCCAGTGCTGAGCTACCAAGGACACAACGTCCCATCTTCGTGTCACCTGCACTGAACAGCCTCAGGATTTGCTTTCCAGGGTCATTTGGGTCAGCCTTCACAGAAGCACTCAGGGGAGGGCACCAAGCAGCAAGTATTTCTCTCCATGAACAAAAAGGTGCTTTAACAGCCTTTCTTACCCAAGCACCTCTGATACTAGGGCAGCATTTCTCATTACCAGTCCCAGGGTCCCCGAGACCTTGAAGACATGGGTTTCCATCACACAGGTCAGACCCATGTCAGCACATTGCCCACGCCAGAATAAAGCATGAGAAGTGTCTGCAGTGCCTGATACTGCAGCCTTCATCCAGAAAACACAGCTGGCCTGATTCTTCCCATCCCTGAAAAGAGACTTGCAGGAATGTTTTAGACTCCCCCTACTGCTCCCCAGTTCTGAGTGCCCACGTGCCCACCATGTTGTGCCACTCCTTGTGCTACAGTGAGTCCCACTTTACCCCCTCCCAACATCCCTTTGAAGGCAAAGTTAGTTGCAAGGACAAAAAACTGCACCTGCAAAAGCTGAGGAGGTCTGCTTTGAAAAACCAAACCCCCAAAATACATTTGGACACATGAATAGAGCAGCCAAACCTCAAGTTAAATCTTCCATATGAAGTGTAAGGAATCAAATAACCATCCAGAAGAGATGTCTGCAAAATAACTTGGCTCATAACATTTTCATTTGGGTTAAATTAAAATAATTGTAAATCTTCAGTGCACAGCACGAGAGCTGCATTCTGTGTAACACTGTACGTATCCTATTAAGCTTTAAGTCAGTTCAATCCTACAAAAATGCTTTGAAAACCAGACTGAGTTGCCCTTCCTTGGGCAACCAATCAGACTACTGCAAGAAAGAAGAAGAGGCTTTGTGAGTGAATTTTCTCCATTGTAGTTAACCAGAGCTAAAAGAGGCAGGGGAACAGGAGGGGCAGAAGAAACATTCCTTGTAAGATAGTGGAAAAGCATCATTACACATTGATCTCTTGAAGCTGCATTAAACCTCAGCTGTGCATCAATTAGAAGCCCGTGCCAAGCTGACTACTTCAGACACAAACACGGCTCATCTAATGATCCATTCCTAATGACTTCCAAGTTGTGACTTCCTGGGCATCCTGGAGGTTTAAGGGAAGAAGGTGTCCGGCCTCCAAGGTTCTTCACACACAGAACTGAGCCCTGCTGGCTGCAACTCAGGTCTGTGGGGAGCAAGAAACTTTGGACATTGTTTACCAGCTTTTTGCCAGATAGAAAAACCACCTCCATTCATAACCCTGTTAAATCATTGTACATCACTGCATTTTCATAACATCAGAATGTTCAACTCCACTTTGGAATGGGAGTTGACAGTGCAACATGTGTGCAGTGGCTCCTGAAAACCAGCTAATTCCTGCCACTCCTCCCCTCATTTTGAGTAATTTTGACTCCACCATCCTGTCTTAACAACCTGAGGGCATTCACAGAATTGGTGTGAGCACAGCACAGGAAAACTCAGCCATAGCCATGCCAGTAGAGCAGAGTCACCACTCACACCTGGGTCTTTCTGAAGCTCTCATTGACTTTGCAAGGCTTGGATTAACGAGTACATGTCTCTAGTCCAGCTGTAAACAGAATATTAAAACTCCCACCCCATAGTTGCTTTGGTATCAAGTGCCAACCCTAAAGAGGGCTTAAAAATCTTTACTAGAGGTGGCATAGAAGGGGTCAATGACCAATTGGCACAGTTCTGCTCATTAGTTCTTGTAGAGGAAGAGTTCAGAATAAGGTAAACCCCAACACATGAGTTTATTTCCAGAGCTCTTTCTGAAATTACTCCTGCATATTGGTGCCAATAAATCTTACATTCCAGCTATGCTTCTCTAATAGATACAGGCATAAATTTTTATTGCTAGTTGGCCATATTAATGACAAGGAAAAAGGGAAGAATAAAGCAAAAGCTGCAGCTAGCACTTATCTATCTCTGTCCTGCAGCCTTCTTTCTCATTACTCCTGCATCTCTCACATTAAGAGGCAGCTGAGCTCTCCACATGCAGTTTTAATGGAACACCTATCCGTCAGCATCCAACTGCAGAGTTCAGCTGGGACTGCAGTTGCAAACAAAAACCATTGTACTCTTCCTGAACAAGCACAGCAATGATAGTGTAGATAATACCTTGTACTGCTGAAACAAGAGCCATGCAAAGATTTCAAAGAGCTTTGCAGACATTCATAATTTAAGACAATCCACATCCTCCTAAAGGTGATACTAGATCCTCACTTTGCAGATGAAGAATAGAGGCATTAAAAAAATTAGGGATTGAGGGACATGGAAAGCACAGCAGCACCGAACAATGTCCTGCTCACATACATCACAGCAACCCAACCTTGTGATGGTTTCTGTAGGCACTCTAACCATTGCCACATGCTGCTGAAGTTTGCTTTATCAATTTCTCTGTTTTATTTCCTAAGTTACTCTTGGATACTGTTTACCCCCTCCCTATAAACCTCATCTTCTCTGCTCTGGACCCTACTGTTTCACACCAATACCAATCACACAGCCTGTATCAGCCTGTCTGGCAGCCCGTGGTGTCACTGGAGACACCATTCAGGCATGACCTGATTTGGTGAAACAGCTACAATATTTTAGTTCTTTTTGATATATTATACACTAGATATTATGAATAACTTATTAAGTGCACCCTACTTCTATTGCCTTTCCACTTTCTGACAGTGTACCAGCCATGGTTTAGTGAGGTGAGCTGTCCTTTCCAGGAGGAACCTGGGGTGCCAGCCTTGTTAAGCAGGGCCTGCTCTAGCCTAGGGCTTTCATTCAGCACAGGCTCTGTTTATTGAGTAACACTCAAAGTTTCAGACCCCAGTTTAGAAGTTTAATTGATGCACACAGGAAAGCTGTATTAGACACTGTCTCTCCTGATGAATCCCTCCCTGCAGACTGTGAAACTGGGGAGTTTAAAAGCAAAGATTTTGCTCTTCACTGCCATAAAATGTATCTTCTCACTCTATAATTAATCCCAGTGAAATGAAAGAAAGCAGTCTTAACGGATTCACCTATTGTGGTGCAAATTGCAAAAAGACTGATTGAATATACACTTTCAGAGGTGCAGTTTGGCTTTCCTAATGTACCTCTTTAATGAGCATCTTGGACTTGAAAATCACAGAGCACAGGATGGGCCAGAGACACAACAAGAAGAGGCTTCTACAACACAGACAGAGGTGAAGCTGCACTCCCATATACCAAATTATAAATTTAAAAAGTGAATATAAAGACAGTCTGTCTCATGAAAAGCCAAACCCAAATATAAGGCTTACTCCAAAGAACAAGCTTAAAGCAGAGAATCCAGTTTGCTGGTCACCTTCTCCCCCTCCTACTCTTCCCTGGTCAAGGGCTGAAGGAGGGCAAAATCAAGGTCTGCCCACCAGTTCACCACAGGAATAACCCCTGCACAGGGATTGCTCTAGCCAAAATCAGACCCATGACTCTGGTGAACAAGGGAAGTGGCACAAGTGCCCTTGTACAGGGCAGTGAGGGTGCAGCCTTCCCCCTCTCCAGGAATGTCCAACCTCTCACGTGTAGGCCAAGGCAAGGCCACAGCCAAGCACACACACCTGGGACTGAAGGAACAGCATCAGGAACAAAGCAACACACGCTGCTCAGAGATGTGCCTTCACCTGCATTTTCAGGCGCCTCTCGAGCAATTCCAAGAGCAGCGGCCTGCCGGCCTCTACTCTTACCCAAAATACATCCCTTCAGATTACAATTTCTTCAAGAGAGCACAGAACCTGAGACTAAACAGAAATTAGTTACAAGTTCATGGATCTTGAGAGCAGTGAAATCCTAGAAGACAGAATTTCCCCACCAGAAATCAAGTAAACCTTCCTCAAGGTTACACTAGCCCTGCACTGAGGACATAGGCACCAGGTAAGCCATAAGGTGATAACTCAATTTCAACACTTAAGACTCGGTAAATATACAAGAAAAAATGATGCTGCAGATGCTGGTAGATAATTGTGCAATAGGACTGAGCTGAGATAAAACATAAACGGTATTATGGAGATGAAAAAATGGTATTTTTATATTTCAAAAGAGTAAGATAAAAAGCTGAGATTTCACTGATGGACTTTAGTTAAGGAATTAGTCATCATTATACAATAGCAATTTTAATATCCTAGCACAGCACATGTCACAAGAAAATCATTCAAAGTTTGGATATGTTTTAGCTGTATCAATTAAAATTGTACATCACAGTATAACATCAGAGATTAAAACTTATTCCAAGCAAGTATTTACATAGAGCTATTAAATGACAAGGATTTGGTTTAATTGGTGAGTAAATGGAGCTGGAAGTTGCTGAAGAGATCTCTAGCAACCAAGAAGATCACTGGGGCAGAACAAATTGTTTTACTCTGTTTTGTGTGTCTGAGTTTTAAGCCTTCCAGATGCAACAGCAAATGCAATAACAGTACTGTCTAATGAAGATGGGTTTAAATAATGAGTTTGGGGTGAGAAGGCAAAGCAATGACTTGTGCAGCAGTATCTCACCAGGGAAGTAGAGAAGCTGACAGATTTTCTGCTTGGAAAACGATGTAGGAAAGTGGATCGCTGAGATAAACTAATGGAAATTCTCTAGAAACAAAGGCATCATTTAGGTATGTAGGACAGCTTTACTCAGACTCAGTAATTCGCTGCAGCACCAAGAAAGTTTAGTGGTACTGCAGGGAAGAGTCAAACCCCTAGGAGATGGTAAAAAAGGTTTGGAAAATATGGCCAAACAAATCCAGATCTGTCATAAACTTTCATACAGCACTTACTTGAATGGACAAGGCACTGCAGCACTGTCCTTTCCAATTGATCCAACCCAGACACTGCTCTGGCAATGTGGACACATCCTCACAAGGACTGAATACTTCCCTCAGCAACACTGTTAGCAAAACTTTACTCCTCCAGTCTCCCAGAGAAGCTACAGCCACCATCTGTATAGATCTATGGCCATGATAATTTACACCAGCTGGAAATCTGACCCACCTATTTAATGCAAGGGAACAGGCATGACTTCTTTCCTGCTGCATTGACTAACATCTCCCCAGCCGTACTCTGAGAACACTTCAGGCGTTGGGATATCAACCACAGAAAACTGAGTGGAAATCCCCAGGCA
The DNA here is from genome assembly GCA_013400635.1 of Hypocryptadius cinnamomeus. Taxonomy (NCBI): domain Eukaryota; kingdom Metazoa; phylum Chordata; class Aves; order Passeriformes; family Zosteropidae; genus Hypocryptadius; species Hypocryptadius cinnamomeus. The sequence continues at coordinate 204,810 of VYZP01032336.1, forward strand.
GGAATAAAACATATGTTTAATAAATGGTTCTACAGAAAGAGAGAAAAAAAAAAGTGGGGGGGGGAGTGGTGGGGAAGGAGGAGGAAGAAAGGAAAAGGTTTGCAATTGTGAGATCATAAGAGTCCAACCATATAAGTGATGACTAAGTGTAATCTTGTGTTTCAAGAAGATGAAGAAAAACATGTTTTTGAAACTGTTGAGGCTGGTGTTCCCAGTCAACAGATATTCCTTTATTGGCCTGCAAGTGACCCTTTCAACCTGGGCTTTCCTCCAGCCCGTGGGTCCATGGCAATGACTAGAGGGGAGAAAATCCCCGCTACTGGCCAGCTGTGCTCCAAATTACCTTACTCAACTGTGCCTATAAATGTAATTGCATGTTTCCATGAAATTGCATCAGAATGACCTGCTCACCCCTGACATAGTTCATATATCTGTGATCTCTGTCTCTGTAGATAAAAATCTCTTTCTTCTGTGTGTGTCTGAAGATTTTGAACAGAGTCAATTCCCCACTAACCAAGGAAATGGAGAGAGCAGATAGCCCAGATACAGCCAAACTCTGAAGAGTGTAAAACACAGGTAAATTATATCCTCAAATGGACACTAAGAATATGAAATACAGAAGTTTAGTGTTGCTGCTGAGTACAGACCACAGATAAAAACTGGCAGACCTGCAGCAGGCAGCACATGTGCATATGCCACACTGAGCCCAACTCAGCATTTCCAGTAGTTGATTTCCATGGGGACAGTGGATAGTGGATATCTAGGGATAACTACAATTCACACTGGTGGTGTACAACAGCGTGAACAAACACTGAGAAAAACCCAAATTCCAGTTCAGGTGAGAGCAGAAATATTTCTGCTAACCCAGAGGAAGTGTCTGTCAAATTGAGTAATTGAAAACCCTCTACTGTCTCAGCTCAGCCTCCCTTCCCAAATTCCATCAGCATTCACTCCTTCTCATGCCCCTTTTCTCTTCCCCCACAGGCTGAAGGAACTGGTACCTGCAATTTCTATGCTAAAGGAGTGCTGTTCTATCCCAGAGTAGCCCAGAGCAGAGCTGTGGTGCCAGCAAAGAGAAAAGTCAAACACAAGCAGAGGCATAAGAGAAGGACGTTTTGGTGGCTCTGGTGAGAGAGGAATGCCCTGGTGCAAACTGCAATTTGGGTCACTGTGGCAGGGGAAGGAGAGGATACAAAGCCTCAGATGGCTGGAGGACGGTGTTCGGCAAGAGCCTGTGAGATCCACCTAGAAAAATTTGAATCTAAGACAACGGAAACCTATGATTCAATTTCAAGATGTCAGGTCAGCCATGAAGATAGATATGGACAGAGAGGAGGAGAGGTGAGAATGTACCTCCTTTGCTTTTAAAAGAAAGGCCAGAGAAGAAAAAAACCAACTAAATATAACAGCCAGTGAAATAAGTAAAACAGCTGGGAGGTTATTTTCTTGGTAACAAGCTAATGTAAATAGACCTTTGTATTAGGACATAAATGTGACTTCCATAAAGATGTAAGTGAACTCCCCTCATTCAAAGGCTGCTGTGGGCTGGACATTCCATGGAATTCCCTCCCTGGACCACCACTGTTTCCTGTCGGGCCTTCACACGGCAGGGCAGTCCCGCTCCTGACAATGACTGAGGCTCAGGACTATTGTAACCAAAAACCAAAATGTGTTCCCATTAAAAAAAATCTGGATGACAGCAATTAATTCCACATTTTTGTGAATAAATATCATGTGTTTTGTGCCAGAACACTTTGGCTTGTTCGCAGAAGCTAACAGTGACACATAAATCTATTTTCCCTGTTGCTCAACAGACCATCTTGCTCTGACAACCAGTTTCACAGGGGAAAAGGGGTTTTTTCTGTCTCTCAGTCACCACCTTCAAAGGTCCTTGCTGCCCATCTTTATGTCAACCTGTGGGCTACAAAATGCATGCAAAGCTACTGATGTCAAGGTAGTCCTGTGACTGCTTTGGGATTTCACCAGCCACTGATATGAAAGAAATTTATTTCCAAGAGCTGCCCCATCATTTCCCAGGAGTGATGTCATTCAACTGGAGTCAATGACCAGGACTTCTCCCCTCTCCTGTAGCCAAACCCAGCAGAACAGATGTGCTGTGAGCATCCCTGACACCATAGCTATGCTGAACGACCCATCCTCTTCTCCCTGTGGCACTGCTAGGAAAGAGCTCTCTTCTGGCATCAGTGATTTGGGTTAATGTGGCACAAGGAAGGACCAACACCTGAGCAGAAGATGGTCAAGCCATTCAGAAAAAAAGCTGATATACTCCTGTCTTTTCCCAGGGGTTTACTTTGTTTTAGTTTGCTGATTTTGGTGTATTGCATTGCAGCAGTGTAAAACCAAAGGAAAGCTGTAGGATTCTGGCTGCTCTGAAGCTTTACAGATGTTTGCTGGCCTTATGTGGGAGAAACATCACTATTTTATTGACCAAACTCTTTTTTGTTTTAATATGGAAAATCTCAGTGGCACTTCACTCCATTTGTCTCTTTTTTCCTTCTTTAGTCATATGATAATGTACACTTATAACCAGTGAATCATCCTCCCAAAAAGTCATAAAGAGAAAAATAGCTTATATGTATGTCTCAGCGGTCAATGAATCATTGACAACAGGTATAATGGGAATAATTATATACTGCTGAGAAACTTTACCCAAAGCCCAACTCAGAGGCTAGTTTCAAAACTTCTGAGCTGTGCAGTTGGATCCAAGGCTGTGAGTGCCAGGTTAGGAAGCAGCCAGGAGAATTTCAGATTTGTATTATTGCAAGGAAATGTCTTCCCCAAGTGTCTGTTATGTGTTGACAAATTGTTTATACTTAACCAAGCGATAATAATGAACAGTCTAAATAGACATTGATTTTTATGTTTTTAATTCACTTTTAGTGGGAAAATATCTTGGCAACAGAAATATGGATGTCAAGCTTTGGATGCCAGCCACTGCTTTAGAACTATGCTATTTTAAGCAGTAATATGTATCATTTGGTAAAACAACATATATTTTTAGGGTCTAATCCTGGAAGTTCCTACTCCAATGAGCTGCAGCCTTCCAATCTAAGTTTCTGGAATTACACACATGAATGTAAATTTGTAGCAGACTGGATCCATAGAAAAAAAAGTTTCAGTTTTAACGCAGTTTGTCTGCTGCCTTCCTAGAAATAGTTGAAATATAAATGTGAGGCAATTGCTCCAGAACACAAGTGCAAAATCCTTCTCTAAGCCAGCTCAAGGAACTGGAGCAACTAAAGAAGACACGTCCATGGACCAAGTCCAGCTCCAGAAGAAGGCTTTGCTTTCCAGTGCAGGGTCATTGGCTATTTTGAAGAGCATCTATCACACAGAGCAGTCAGGGCTGCCTCCCAGAGCTGCTGGCTCCACTTTTCACCTGGATTTGTACCCTGGGCTGAGCTCAGCCCCAGTGCCAGCTCTGGCAGCCCCGGAGATTTTGCACATCATTGTGCAGCCAGATCCCACAATCACCCTTGGGAACAAGGACAACAACTATTTTTTTTCAGATCTGCTGAAATATCTTAGAGAGGAAAGATGCACAAATGTGCCCTCATGATAACACAGCTGTGTCCCCTCCACCAGTGCACAACAGGAATTCTCCTAAAGAACAGAATTCCCCACAGAAGGAAAATTTACAAAATAAATTATGGATTAATCAGATCCATTGTGTGCAGCATGAACCCTGCCATCCACCAATGGCAAACAGAACCCCTAAGCACCTAATATACTTTTCCTCTCAAATATCCCAATGGTGCAAGAAGATGGTGATCAGCCCCATGCTGCTCCTGTCACAGCAATGCAGAGCTGTGCACCAGCACCAGCACCAGCAGTTAATTCAGTGTAATTGCCCATACCTGGGAGGAGATGGTGGTCACAGGAACTCTTTCAGTGGAGACAAAAAGACACCTTTTGAGAGCAAATCTTCTGATCCAGCACAGATATCTGCCTGAGGATAAGCTGAACAACCTTGTGGAGGTTCCCATTTCTCCTTGTCAGCTGCAAAGGGAGCATGGCTGCAGCTGTGGCCAGCTCAAACATAAATGTCTGACTCCTGGACGCCTTGAGTTGGAGCAGAAATATTTCACCTTTAGCTGAGAAAGTAGTTGAAGAGAGATGGGTGGCTGCTGTTGCATTTCTGGGAAACACAAGATATTATACGACCTGTTAATTTATTCCAGAGTTTCCCTTTATGCTTTAACAATATTGTTCAGCATTCAATTCAAGTCATAACATTTAATGACTTGTGGTCAGCTCAGCTTATCCTGCATTTCTGTGCCAGCTTAAAAATAAACAAAGCTGTGTCTACTGAATGGCACAATCAGAGGAATTTACCCTGCTCCTGCCACAAAACATGTATCAGAACATATCAACACAATTTCAGCTCAGTTCAGAGAACATGGGACAGTTCTTTACATCCTGGTATAGGAGACTGAGGGAGTTGAACAGTTTGTTTGGTAATGAGCATCACTCTTTAGGGGACATGAAGACTGAGGACAGCTTCAAATTAACATTACTTTCATTTCAAACATGTCCAGTGGCCTCAGATAGGAGATGCAATGTGCTGGGGGCTGCACAGTTACTTGGGACTTGTTTCCAGCACTGAGTTAACTCAGTGAATAACCTGAGTCGTGTCCTCACTGACACAGAAAAGCTGTGGGTTTGGAGGGTGCCTTTGTAGGGGTGGTTGTCCTCCACAGGGCAATGTGGCATTGTCATGTATGAGCCACCCCTTTGTCAATTCTGTACACACAATGAAGGGTTAACTCCACTGCAGGGTAAACTCCATGCTGCAAATAATTCCCCCAGGAAGAGGTAATCCCTGTCCTCATGAATTTACAACCAAAATCCCCACATAAGGTGTGGCAGGAGGCACAAAGCCAAGAAGAGATACAGCAACTCTTACAAAAACACCTTTGCTGCCAAGCTGGGAACAGAATTTAATGCTCAGCTGGTGACAAACAACCCCAAAATAACAATTTGCAGAAGATGCTCCATACTTTAGGCAATGGGAAGAAAAGTCAAGTGTCTTCCTCCCTTAGAAGGTCTACACATACTCAACTGATTCCAGCACAATTTATAAAATAGATTTGTAACTTCTTGGTCTAAAAACCATTCTCTAGACATACACAGTCTTTGAGTCTGCTGCACAGACATTCTTCATATTCTCAGTTTTCTGGTTTAAAAGCCATCAACCAACCTATATGCCTCCATTTCTTCAAAATCCTACTTTAATGTAATTTTGGCAAATAGGACGGTAACTATTTAAAGCTGTTCTGTGGGTTGTGTGCTTTGAAGAAGAAACCATTACCAGATACTTCAGAAAATTTCCATTTATCTTCTGTTGTTTCTCTGCTTTTATGCACCTTTCTTACCAGCTGCTGGCCCGCTCTCTGTCAACCCACCTCCCCCTTCTCCTGCATTCCACATTCAATGGTCTCTTCTGTAGTCAAAAGCTTTCCTCTATCTCGTGGTGCCTTTATGTCAGAGAAATAATTTGTTTGTTACATTCAAAAGGGAATTGCTTGGTCCTGTCTTTAAAAATGTATGACAGAGTTAGAGTCCATTTTTTTACCCTTTTGCTTGGAAACCTGTACAATTATGATCTTAGGATGAAAGTGCATTTTTTAGTAGATCAGGCAATGAGACAGGCCATTTCATCACAAGTGTCTATGTGGAACTTGGAGTGGTTTCTTAAATTTATCATAATAAAGGCACAGAACCAAATTATGAGGCCATTTCCAAAAATTGAAGCCCTTACCCCACCTAAACCAAACTGCTTCTGGAGTTGGCCGACATGAGGGCAAAGGGTGAGGAAAAGAGGGAATATCTTAAAATACATTTTTTACATCCAGTTCCCTGTCCTAAGCTATATACTTTGGGTTTCACCCCAATAGAGACACTTCCCAATGCTCACTGTCCTCTTTCCCTCCTATCCCATGAAAAGCAGCAGTTAACTACTGAGCCCTTTGCCTCCCCCTTTAAAAGTCTTCAGCATCCATAGATCCTGCAGTTACATTCTTGTAAACTCTAGATTCATATCTAATAATATGGAAGTTCTTCTGTAGCATCTCCTGAAGCAGGATTTCCAAGCTGTGCAGTGAATATGTATTAACTTGCAGATCAAAGCTGCCCTTGTCATTACATTAATGATCAATCCAGTCAATATTATACAACACAGATTCATCACAACCTTTAGATCCAGCTCTATGAAAATGTTTTCATTTCAAAGAGATGGCTCTGAAACTCTTCGATGACCCCTGCTCATCTACCAGCATCTCTGCCTACTTATGGGAACTGGGGGACATGCTGCAGTTCTTTCTTCAGGACATCCTGAAGAAAGAAAGAAAGGAAAGAAGAGAGAGAAAAAAAGAAAAGAGAAAAAGAGAGGGAAAAGAGAGAAAAAGAGAGAAAAAGAGAGAAAAAGAGAGAAAAAGAGCAAACTGGTCTGTGGAAGGGTTCTTGCTGAAGTTTTGGAAAAGCAATCTTTCTGCTCTTCTGGAAGAAAAGGCAGCGCTCAGAGCATGTGGTAGAAGTGCCACACAAGAACAGGAGAGGAGTGGGGGCATCTGGCAGCAATGTGACACAAGCACAGAAATCCAGGGGCTGCCAAGGCAGCAGCACCACCAGCAGTGAAGCCCATTGCACCCTTCCCGTGCACCTTCCCAAAGCCCCTCAGGGCACGAGACCCTCTGCACAGAGAGGGCAAAATCCCAACCAGCCTTTGCTCATATTTCCTGAGGGCTGCTAAAACCATGTGCTAATCCTGTCAAAGCTCTGTCTCTGCATCCCCTGCCAGGGGTGCACACATAAACCTGCCTCCTGTGAGCAGCCACCACAGCACACAGAGGCACGGGCTATTTTAGCACAGCTCTGCTTTCAGGTTACCCTGCTGGGTCATGTTACACACCCAGTCACAACACACTGAAATACAATACCACACCAGAACAGATATGTGACAAATTCTCCTCCAACCACACAAGTGCCTTATCCCTGTCCTGATCCAAAGTACAGCACTGCAGAGCTCCTGCCAATTGGGCACAGACACAGCCACACAGGCACAACTTGAGTTCAAGCAGAGGATGGCACTTCAGAAGTTGGGAAGGAGGGAGTAATAAAAAATATACCCTCTTGTTTATCCATATTTCACATGGGTGTTTTGTTCAGTTATCAGGAATTCCCTGTTTCCTTCATGAAATTACACCAAGGACCAAGCACCTGCCAAGGAGGGTGGCTACAGTGCTGCAGGAAGAAGAAACGAGAGGAGCAGCACCTCCTACCCCACACTCCACAGCTACTTCTACATTGAAAGCTTTAACAAATCTGCTTTGCAACACCTATTGCTTTAAAATGGAATAAAGCAAGTGGTGCAAGAGGTAGGGAGGGTAACATTATATTCCAATGACAGGGACAGAGGCAGCAAAAGAAAAAATTGCATTATAAGGAATCAAAGGATTTCCTCTGAAATCCTGGTTCCATGCATGAGGTCATTGGAATTCCTCAGCTTGCCATTGATTGCTGTGTAGATACAGGGCAGGCAAACCTTGTGCCTCAGTTTCCAAACCTGCAAAGGTAGGAATATGAGCACTTTCCCTGCTTCAGCAGAGCTTGTTGAGGCTTGGAGGTTTGCAGTGTGCTGCAAGATCAAAGGATCAGAAGAGCATTACATATTCAGCACAGGTCCACGCACTATTTAAAGGTCTGGAGGCAAGGCAGGTTGCTTAGCTTGCAAAGGAAAGCAGGAAACCAGAGGTTTCACAAGCCCTTTTATTGTAATTACTTGGGATTGAATTGGTGCTCTGAGAGATGGGCACACCAGGCTGGCATCTCCCAAATAGCACTTACCTCAGAGGTATCACAGCCTCAGGATTTGTCCTAAGAGCACCCTAGAAGTGAAGACACTGAGATGAGTCTTCTCTTTGTGAAAACACAAGTTTTTCTTAAGTTTGAGAGTCACTTTCAACAATTTGCCTGTTGCAAACTACTCTATATCACCCTTCCATTTGCTGGGAAACACAATATAAATCCTGGCATTCACAACACTGTCACAGGTTATGGTACCCTGAAAGGTCTCATATTTCTGCAGAAGCAATAACTCTTCTGCTTGTCACTGTAAGCCAAGGTCTTTCTTACAGCACACACAAACACAGAAGAAAATAAATGTATTCCAGGAAAGCACAGAGATGAATTCACAATTACAAGTGGGAATCGGTGCTTTTGTAAACACACACAGACAAAAATTTATGGCACAGATCTCTTTTTCCAGCTACCATGAAAGGTCATTTCAGTCAGACAACTTGACTGGGGACCTGTGGTAGCACATAGACTCCTGTTATTCTCCCTTTCATGCCTTCACAAACTAGTGCTGCTGCCAGTACATCCACAGAAGGTGGGCTTGGTCCTCCCTGAGGTTCCTTGAGGCCACAGATCCTCGAGCACTGGACCTCAATAAAATAAGGGGCTTGCTATTCACCATGATTTCAAGATTTCTACAGTTCCTAACTCATCTATCACAACTGCTCATAGTGCACACACTGAAAACCAGTCTCCTGCTTGTTGTTAATTCTTCCTACCCACCACATGACAGACAATGAATACAAGAGTCAGTAACGACATTCCCACAGACACTCACATGTCCATTAGAGGTGCTCCACCTGCCACACCTCTCCTTTTTAAAATCAAAGTATTTTAAAATGTTTAGAAATAAAGTGTTTGCCAAAGATTAAGTGTTGATCCAGTGCTCAACAAAACCAGTGGGAGTCTCCACTGATTTCAGCACCAAGAGCCTCACACAGCTCTGAATGCACACAGGTCACACAGGATCCAGTCAGAGCTCTACACACTTGGCAAGCTCAGACCTCGTTTTGCCAATGCAAGCAACTGGACAAACTGGAAACAAAAATCAGTACAGGTATTTTTTTATAATTTACCCAGGCCCCTGACCTAGGGCTGAGAAACACACAGAAAAAATTGTAAAAGGTGCAGAAAATGCAGTGAAATAAAACTGGTTTGGTGCTTCAGAAGGTATTACTGGAGTGTGTAAACCTATGGAACCCAGGATGGTGGAAATGACTAAAACTTTTATGAGCATTGCAAGAATCCAAAGCCTTACATGAGAAAACAAAAAGCCTTAGAAAAGTAGTCAAATGAAAGCCCATGCTAATGCTGGCATTACCTGAGAGCCTCATTACAGAAACAAAGCTTGGGAGCAGACAGCACCAATCCTTGGGCTTTCCTCACCAGCAAGGACAGACAAGATTTTATAAAAAAAGTTTCTCAGCAGGTGCAGACAGCAAATAAGGTTTTTGGGAATGATGCTACATGGAAGATTAACGACAACGAAACCAAATCTGGAAGAACCAGGAAAGAAGTTTACATGGACACTGCCTGTAAGTTTGACAAAAGCAGCACCTTCCAACCCACACACACACAGAAAACCCACAGGTCTCTACATCCCACAACCTGAGCTAGTCATCTCCAGGCTGGAATGATGTTGGAAGCCTCCACCAACAAGGGACTCAAAATGGTGTCTTAATCTGCTACCTTGGTCAAGTAGAGAAAGGCATTAAAAAGCTCAGGGACTACAAACTGAATCAAGAAGTATTGAGATATGAAATAACACAGAAGCTCTTCACACTAATTAAGGACTGTATATGCAAGCTGTGGGACATGGGTGCTGGGGCCTCACCTGAAGTCCTGAAAGCTGAAGTACTCCAAAGGGTTCTGTGCATATCTAGAATATCAGAAATTAATTTCCTTCTAAATCCATGAGGTCCTTTTTGCTAAAAGTTTAAATTGAGACTGGATGGTGTTCTCAGAGGCATGTTCCAGTTCAGCCACTTCTTAATGTCTGTAATGCAGAAAACACTGAAATGCCACAGGCTGTAACATGCAGGTGTTCAGGCAAAAGAATCACAGGGGTCCCTATAGGCCTTGAAATCAGTGAACTGTGCAGAGAGCAATTAAACACTCTCACAACTGGAGATGACTTTGGCTTCCTTTGCTGAAAGGCTCAGTGTGCAGCTGGTCACCTCTTCCTCAGAAGTTTTGCTTGGCAACTCTGAGTGTCAAGCCAGAACAGAATCTGATGTATGTGTGCATATATATACATATACATACATATACAGATATATACAGACACATATGGCCCCTTTGTGTGGCTCCATGGAGCAAACCAGAGAAGGGATCAGACTGACAAAGGAAGAGAACCTCTCCTGGAGCATTTGCAGCTGGCACTGTGGCTCGGTGACTGACCAACACCACGTGCAGTGGGGAAGCTCAAGGCAGAGGTTCAGCTTCCCAACCAAACAATAGCTGAAGAGAAAACACAGCTCAAGTAAATTGAGGTGCAGAACTCAGGGAGCTCTCAGGCTTGGGGAGTTCTCTGCATCCCTTCTGTGAGGCTGCTGTTGGTAAGTAATTCTACCAAACTGACTTAGCTGAGGCAGTGGTTCAAACCAGAACATGTCCGTACTCCCAGTGACCAAAGAAGTGAAGTTCTGCTCAATAATATCTACAAAATTATTCTCCCAATTTGAGAAAACAACTTTATTTCCAATAGTACTCAGAAACATGTTTAAATTGCCCTGTGTTTACATGCCACCCTGTATAATGAAGGTATAAGCATGGACTTAAGAACCTTGTGCTGGGTATTTGAAGGTATACTGGGGAGCCAAGGAAAACAAGAATACACTTGTCCTCCTGCCAGGTCTTTTAAGAAACACAAAAAAACCCCAAAAAAAACCCCCAGACATCATCAGTAATATCATGCTGTGAACATAAACTAAAAAAAAATGTACTAATTGGAGATGATGAAGATTTACAAAAGTATATACTGAAATGAGGGACAAAAATGACGCTGGATAGTCTAACGAGTACAAAGAAATGCAATATTGCATCTGTACAGCATCTCCCAATCTAACATTCAGTGGGAAACTGTATCCTCACCTCCCAGAGAGGAACTGAGGCAAAGAATGGTTATATGACTCGCAAAATGCTGTATCAGATCTGGGAAGGCGCCCTGCGAGGTGACTCAGTGATCTCTGCCCCCACACCAGCCAGAGGAATTGTTTCCAAGCCAACACCCAGGTCACTAAAGCTGATAAGGACCCAGGGCCAGGGACACTGCTGCTTGTCACAGTCATGTGTCCAAGCCTTGCAGATACCTGGTTTAGTACAGAGGGTGACTATTTCTGATTAAAAGTTTAGAGCATAGCACAGCAAGCCCACATCTGACAGATCCCAAAGTCTCATCTGGAATGAATCAGTACCAATTCAGACTTTATTTAAACATATTGTTTAAATACAGTTTATCCCTCCTGATGCTGGGTTGAGAAGTTCAGTCTTTCAAGTATACTCTCTTACACTGAAATTTTCTTTTCTCTAGGAACAACTTGAGAGCATGCAAGTGCATAATTACAGTGGTCAGATATCTTCATCCTATTATCATCAATCTGTGTTGCTTTTCACAAGAAATCAGATTGACGTGTCTGTGGGACTGTACCCACCATACCACAACAGCAGTGTTTGGGAATAGTGACAGCAGGGACCAGATGAATCTACAGAACATTGTGCCACTTGCATAATATACATAGCTTCAGTACATGGAGAGAAAGCTCCCAAACTTCCTGAGCCAAGAGAACTAAGAGCAAAATTTATACATCAGCTATGTATTTTATTTTTTATAACATTATGTACCTCTGTGACAAACAGCAATTTCCTAGAAATTCAGTTTGGCTTCCAATAAATTTGTCCTCTGGACTATGTTATTTGCTGCTGTGACATCAGCACTCACTTCTCCTGCAGCTCCCTTGAGTGACAGCATAAATATGCTGGTTGCACTGATGGCACAAGATGCTCTAGCCTGAGATAGAAAACCCTTTCATCAAATGAACTTAGACCTTATCTAGAGAAGGCATCATGACTTAAGGAGCTGCTTGCTCAGCTCTGGTCAGCAGATCAAGCAGTGCAGTTTGTCCCTACTCAGCAAAGCAAACACAAATCCTGAATGGCAGTAACACACCCATGCCTCAAATAAATAGTGTGCTTAAGTGTTTTCCTGATTGAACCTGGACTGCAGCCTGAGGACCAACAGAGCACCTTCTGCCACCTTCCAGAATGTGGAAGAGTACCTGCCTCAGAAGAGCAAGTGCCTCTACTGATTTTCACAGCACTTTTCCTCTTGGGTAATTATTGGCAAAATCCAGCTCAAGAGTACCACCTAGCCTTCCTCCAGCATTTTACAGACACTAACCAGTGAGCTCAACATCACCAAATTAGGTAGCTATTAACTCTTGAACCTGTCCTACAACAGATTTAAAGGATAGACTGAGGACCAGGGTAGGTCAAACTCTACCACAGCATGAAGGGGTGCAAGAAATACAGATTTTTCTGCTGTATCCCACACAGCCTTTGTGCAGAAGGCAAACTCCTCTCTCTGCCCTCCTCCTGTGCTCTCTGCCACACTCATTCCCTCTTAACAGCCAGTGCCAGATCTGAGCCAAAGGGACTGACTGACTCAGCAAGAGATGCCCAAGCCTTTGCTCAGTGTGGGAGACAGCAGTGTCAGTCCCATGGCACTGCCTTGGGAAGGGGACAGCTTCCCACAGCCCCTTTTCCCATAATGATGGACTGGAGAATGTTTGTGTGTTCAGGAATAATCACAGTGTAATGTCACAGCCCACCCTCAGTATTTTATAACCCCCAAAGCCACTGACTCACACACTCCAAGTGGCAGCCAGCCTCTCCATAGGCCCACTGTGCCCACCAGTGACACAGCCACTTCTGAGCTGAAGCACAACAACACATAACATCAAACAGCAATATCTTCTTATAGTTTAGACTAGGAAACAGAGGATATGAGCCCACTCCAGGAAATACAGGGCATCAATTACACTGGTGGGCTCTACAGCCCAAAGCACAGTTCTCCCACATAGCCTGGAAAGTGGGAAGGACAATGTAAAAGCACCTGTGTGGTGTCCTAATTGCTGCATTGTGCCAGCCAGAGGCGAGTCAAACTGAGCCTGGAAGCAGCTCCACTGCCTGTGTAACAGCCTGGTCACAAAGCAAGGACAGAGAGACTCCTGGCCATGCGCTGGGAGGCCTCAGCAATGCTGCTTTGTGCCCTCAGGACTTGGTGGCTGTAACCTCTGATTGCTCAGGAAACCCTCCTTCAATGACAGTGTAAACACCCAGAGTTGTCCAGCCTGGAATTATGCCAGACCTCTGGCATGAAATTCCTTTTACTTGGAGGAAAAAAAAAAATCCAGATGATCTGAGTGAACAAGAAGAGACATGTTGCAAAGGCAATGCAAGAGATCTGGGATTTGTTCTTAGCTCCACCCAGCCCTGGTGATCATAATCCTTTGTTTGCCTTTTTTTTTTCTATTTAGATTGTAAGTTCTTCAAGACAGAGACAGTCTCTTGGTATTTGTTTATACAGAGTTTATACAACAGTCCCAGGGATTACTGCAAGGAGAATAATCTTTAATGACCACAAATCACTGCGACCCCTGTTTTAGAAATCCTCTAATGTGTGTCAAATAGATGTTCAAAAAGAGACTCCAACTAATTACAAGGTCTAAGATACCACAACAGCTCACCACTCCAGTTGCTGTCCACTAAATCCAGCTAGGAATCAAATCCCTGTATTCTTGGCTCTAACTTACTTTCTCGAGCAGACTGGCAAATGAGTCTCAGTGTGACTAGGAGCACTGTGTCTTTCCTCCCACAGGCTCACACTTGACAGAGAATTAAGAGAAATCACTTCTCTTTTTGCCACATTAAAAGCAAAGCAACAAAAACCTAACAAATAAACAAAAAAAACCCCAACCAAAATGAAACAAAAAAAAACCCCTACAATCACAGAGAGAGAAATTCAACTCTTCACAGGAATTTAGACAGACAGAACTCCCTTGTACTGGAGGCTTTAAAATAAAAGGAGGAAGTCCAAGGGAAAGCTGACCTTAAAAGTGTACCTGGGGCACAGGCAGGAAGACAGAGAGGAGAGAAAGAAGAAAAGTGCCAGGAGTGGAAGGGACTCTCTGATCAGCATCTGTTAAACACAGAGCTGCATCTTGAATTTTCTTCTAATTTCTGAGCAGCAGTGTCAAGAGGGAGTGCCAAGGGATGAGCAGCAAACCATCTCTGAGCCCAGGCAAACCCAGAACCCAGCATGAGCCTTACTGCCAGATTCATTTCTCCAGGACTGCCTGCCTTCCTCCAATGGCTGACCACAGCTCCTCCACCTTCACTCATGTGCTACAGTTACTTTAGCATAGTCCTAGAACTAAAATCCATTAATAATCAACAAATTCCATAGTTTCAAGGGGTTTCTCTAACCAACAAAACCCTGCCTCAGACAGTTTTTCATCCTGTATGTTCTCCAGAAGTGGCATCATGAACACTGCAAGCTTTTTTTAAAGGAAGTTTCGTTCTCTGCAGTCACTACCTGTCTTCTCTTTAGCACCTATCCCCTTGCAGGGGAAACAGAGTCCAATCCAAACAGAGCTGTGCAGAGATTAGAGCAGATGAGATACAGGTTTGCTGTGTGCAGACTGCAGACCCAGGATTTGTTTAGAAAAATTACTCTGGTTTACTTCACGTGTCCATTCCTATTGTGCTTCTTCCAGTTGAGATAATTAATGTGCTTGAGGAAAAATTGATTGTTCCCTAATATTCCTTCAGCCCTGTATAATGAGGCTCATTTTGGTCCTGAAGTCAGTCCTGCTCAAGTAAAGTGCTTGTTTGCATTTAAGATCTTACGGGACGTTAAGATGAATCAAGGTGCTTGGGGCTGTCAAGTTGAAAGCTTAATATCTTCAAATTGCTGTCCAGGTTACTTTGAAATATTTATGTAATGTACCTTTCTTTCCTGGCAAATTACCATTAATGGGAAAGGAGCTTAGAATTACCTACCAGAAGCACCAAAGTCCCTCTAATGGTAACAATTATTCATTCTAACTTTTTTTATATACAATTTTTCCTGTAGTACCTTCAAATTACCTGCAATTCCAGCAAATGTTTTATGTTAATCTAAACTCTGATTCTATCTTACTCATCTTTCTCAAAGCTGCTGCCTTGAGGAACCACACAAAGCAATAGATAAACAGTGATTTCACTCTTCTGACTGTGCATTTGATGCAAAAAATCCTCTTGCTGTTTCTAAACAGGCTGAATCTGCTTCAGTTGGAAAGCAGACTATTCAGGTACCAATCCAAGACCTATTGAAGCCAGAAGAATATATTCAAAAAACTGCTCTTCAAAGGGGTTAATAAGTCAACAATGGATATTTTCATGTGGAGTTATTAAATTTTAGACAATTATCACAGTCATAAAAGTCAACAGGCTCTCAGCTACCTAAAATACTCAAGAACATGTTTATGCAGAGTTCATTAAAAAAAAAACATCCATTTGAAGAAAATAGTGTATTTGCAGTGAAATAATGAAGAACAAAATATTTTCATGCTGAAATACCAGCATGCCTCACACGGATCCCCTTGCTGAGAGTCAAAGTCTCCAAATGAAACTCATTTAAGAGAACTGTAGAAAACTTGGGAACTGAAATTATAACAGAGAGGAAGGGTGGTTTGGGAGCATGCCAGCAGGCAGGACATTTGTGACATCTGGGTGAATTCACTGATATTGTTGCAGAATTCCTGCTTGAGCTTGGCTGAGCTGCTCACCCTGTGCAGTTCCCACCTGGAACACTGACCTACCTTCACCTCTGCCCGTCCCAGCCCTCTTCTTTGGAGTGAAGAATGACTCCCTCAGAACACATTAGCACGGTGCTTCTTAGCACAAATCAGCTTCATTTTGGAGGGGGAAGTTGGCCACCACCATAATTCAAGCAGCTGCTGAGTACAGTGCAAGCCCTTGCTCCAGTGTGAGTGGTGCCATACAGCCAGGAAACAGCCACAGCTCTGTCATGTATCAACCCAAACCAATTCAACTTTTTTTTTTTTTTTTTCCTGATATCCCATAGGCAATTTCAGCAATGCACACTAATTCATACTGTGCTGACAGAGTAATTTTACCAGAAGCAGTGAGGGAGCCTCAGTTCTGCTGGGCCATCAACCCCACCCCAGAATGGTACCACAGCAGGTGCTCCCCGAGGGACTGGGACCCAGGTGAGGAATCTCCTGCAGGAGTTCAGCAGGTAGCACGTGGGTGATGCTGCAGCCTCCTGTGCTATGGAAAGCTTTCAACTGGTAGGTGCCAATATCAAGACTGATGAAGCTACAGAAGAAGTGCAGAAGCCAAGGAGACTCTTTGCAGCCACAAGTTGCCCTTTTTACTGTTCTTTTAACACTCTGTCTGAGCATTAGGTTGAGGCTTTTTTGATTCAGTCCGAAACAATAGGGAAAAGCTGCCTGTAAGGTACTTGCCCTTGCTGAGATGGAGAATATTTCAGAGAAGATGGAGACCAGAAGGATAAACTCTGGGCACTGAAGGGCTGCATGAGAGAAACATGGGATATCCAGTTGTACACTAAGTTCCAGGGACAGAACAAGCACCTGGATATGAAAGTTAGTACAATGTCCCCTAGGATCAGAAGAAATGTGAAGATAGAAGATAATGGAATAAAGTTTTTAGGGAAAACACTACACACTGCAAATACACAAGCACACTGTAAATACTGAGGCACTCAGCCAGCTCAGTATGTCTCTATTTTCTCCCTTCAGCCAACTGGAGTGAATAGCAGGACACTGGGATGATACGATACTTTCATATGAGAATAAAACAAAACCATACCAACAAAAAAAATTGCAGCCCTCCCAGGAACCACTGCCTGTTTATGAACAAACAAAACTATTAAGGCTCTTGGGGAAATGGAATACTCTGGTCCCGCCAACAGTGAGCAGGTAAGTAGGAATGAGATGTAAAAGCTGTGTAGAACACTCCAACAGAGCTGCAGCTCTTTTGGAGTCGAGTGCAAGTACTTACTTTCCCAGTTATGGTACCAAATCAATCTCACATGCCCTATATTTACCTGCACTTGTGCTCTGGCCTCTCTCAGACTGCAGGACAGAAAGATATTTTTTTCTTTTTTTTTTGTAAAGGGATGTCTAGACAGTTGTCTTCAGACAAAAAGCGATCACACAGGAAATTCAAAGGAAAATTTATGTGGGCTGCTATAAAATAGAGGTATTCAGGATGAGGATGGCAGTTCCGCTCCCTAACAAGGTTCTCAATGTGGGGTGAGTGGCCCATCTGCAAATGCCAACCAGTTTTCACCATCCTAGCTTTGCTCCCAGGATGAAGAAATTCAAAGGAATCAAAGGAATCCTTCAGTTTTCATCTCAGCTCCACTGAAACCAACGAAAGCTGCCCCATGTAAACCACTGCTGCATCACTGGGTGTGACACTGAACATCAAAATCACCCACACGGACTCAGGTCAGCACTGAAAGAGAAAATCCAGTGGGAGTAAGTGCAATTTCCACCAATTCATAGCAAATGAGTGGAAAACAGACATAAAATTGAGCTTCTGCTCCTTCCCCCTATTAAACACACTTAAAAAATAGATCTTTGAATCATCTCATGACTCATCACAGCATAACACGATGTATTGAGTGACCTATCTGGTTACATGGGCAGGTGACACATGAGTGGAGCAAAGTTTCAAGATCAAGAAAGAATTTGGCTGTGTCAATACAGCAGGTGTCAGCCTGATTCATTAATTTTCATAGTAACTATGCCTCTATGTGAACTAATGAAAGAGAATTTAGAAGTCTTTTAATTCTTTTTGGAGCCACACCAACTAAACAAGAAGAGCTTTCATATATGTTTTATGTTCCAATATTTCTTTTTCTTCTTCAGGCAGTATTACAATCAGGATGGACAAAAACCTAAGTCTAGTTCATCAAAAATTGTCTAAGTTGCTGTGTATGAAATGGATGGATTTTTCAGTTTTTCTTTGCTTCTTTTAAATTTATACAATACGTAAAAATCATATTTCCCTACAAAGGCAAATATCCATAGCCTTTGACAAGACTTTAAATGAAATATTAAACTACAGTGAAAAAAAACCAAAAACAACAACAAAAACAACAACAACAACAAACCCCAAAACAAAAAACCAAAAACAAAACAAAAACAAAAACAAAAACAAAAAACCAAACCAAAACAAAACAAAAAAAAAACCCCAAAGACATGCAGTTTAGAAAAAAAATGTATTTTAAAAATGTTTAAATTTTAGATAAAGGACTATTTCTCAGTTAAAATCTTTCCCCAAAAGAACCCAACTCTTTCTTTCTGCTTGTTATGCTTTCGAAATTCTAAAACTCACTTAGGAAACAAGATAGGAAAGAATGAAGGAAAAAAGAAGTTCAGACAAGAAATGTATCCACATTTCTTCAAAAACTCTATCAATTTACATCAAGTTCTCAAGCCAATGTAATTTATAGTGTTGGTCTTAGAGATATAAATTTTATATTTAAACATAACCTTAGCTAATGACGGAGAACTTGCAATTAATAATTACATGTTTAAATCCCACAAGAAGGTTTTATTGTTTAATATGACCATTTTAAGGCAAAATGATTACTGAATTGCTGCTGTCACCCAAATGACAATATTTTAAGAGACTCTAGGAATAACTCTTCCAGAAGCAATTGCTTCATCTTCTATAAAAAGTCATGCAAGGCATTCAGTAAGACAGTATTCATATCAGAGCAGCTGAAACTCCCAGGGCAAACATGACAAGAGGATACCTCTTGAAGCTTTTAATGGTTCCATAACATTTCTTCTGGATCTTTTTTGGCTTTCAAATAATATGCATAATTTTTTACTGCCAATAAAGTTTACTGGTATTTTCATGCCTAACGGTCACTCATGGTGGAAATCAGAGCAGGGATTAAGGTGGATGCTATTTTTAAAGTTCTTCTGGCAGAAATTGCTTCTCCTCCATGCAAGGAAGTGAGTTGTGGCTAGCGTGCTCTCCTGCAACAGGTAAAGCATGGCTACAGGAGACAAAACCAGAAAGCCTGGAGGAAGGGATTAGGCTTGGGGCTGGTTTTTATTCCCCATGGTGTGCCACACAGGGCGAAATTCATCCTTTTAACAAGAAACAAGAAAAAAATTAAGTATGCATCACGCACACCTTGTTTGGAGAGCTGAAATGGGAGCTAAGTGGTAGGACAGCTTCAGTTTCATGTGGCTTGAGTAAAATCCAATTAATAAACGAATTGGAAAATCTGAGTGGAGGGCAGAAAATCCTCATTCCTTTTGCAGCAACTCTGAAGCGGGCAGGCAGGGCAGCAACCATTCACACAGCTCCCTGTCAGGGGTGCCAATTACTACCTCATTCACAAAGTAAACTTTCAAGGATTTCTGTTGGGAATGATTATGCTTGGAAGTCTCTAACTAAGCAGTGATGTGATCATACCTG
Organism: Hypocryptadius cinnamomeus; assembly: GCA_013400635.1. Lineage (NCBI taxonomy): Eukaryota > Metazoa > Chordata > Aves > Passeriformes > Zosteropidae > Hypocryptadius > Hypocryptadius cinnamomeus. Next base: position 224,220 of record VYZP01032336.1, read on the forward strand.
AGCTCTCTGCAGCTTTGGCATTTTCCTTTGTCATCTATTTGCTGAACTTCCTCAGTCTTGTGCAGCTGTTCCTATTCCCCAGCTACAGCTGGGCACTGTCTCAGCAGCAGCAGCAACAACAAAAGAGACAAAATCCATCCAGTTACCTCAGCAGAAGTATTAAATGATCTAGTGTTTAACACATTTGAAGTAAAGATCTGAACTACAAAAGCTATGGTGCCTAAGCCGAGGATCCGCGATCAGGCCTGGAGGCCAGGGCCTGGCAGCCGTGCCCCAGTCCCTCCGCTGCGGTGCCGGGGACAGAGCCCAGGCCGAGCCCTGCCCGGGTGCCTCGGCTCCCCAGCAGGACTTAATGCTCACCGTGTGTCCGAACACAGGGCAGCCCTGGGCAACACTGGGAGGCAGAGAGGGGCTGGGGTCGGAAATGAGTGGAATTCCTGAGCTGGTTGGAAAGGCTGGCGGCAGCGATCCCACAGACTGCGTGAAAGCAGGCATGTTGCTTTGTTTACCTTAAGCTTTATTTTTTAAAGCACCATGACAGCTCTGAGACTCGCTCTGTCTCAGACTAATCCATTTTCCCCTCAACACCTTGCAGCAAGCCGTCTGCCAGCTTCCTGTCCAGGCCGGGGTCAGGAGCTCCCACAGGGCCAAGCGGTGGCAGAGCGCTAGATGGGGCGGCCAGAGCAGCAGGACCAGCATGGTCTGGCTCTCTGCTGTGCCACTCCATGCCCAGGATCAGCCTGATCTGACCCTCTGCTGTCCCACTCCATGCCCAGGATCAGCCTGATCTGACCCTCTGCTGTGCCATTCCATGCCCAGGATCAGCCTGATCTGACCCTCTGCTGTCCCACTCCATGCCCAGGATCAGCCTGATCTGACCCTCTTCTGTGCCACTCCATGCCCAGGATCAGCCCGGTCTGGCTCTCTGCTGTCCCACTCCATGACCAGGATCAGCCCAGTCTGATCCTCTGCTGTCCCACTCCATGCCCAGGATCAGCCTGATCTGACCCTCTGCTGTGCCATTCCATGCCCAGGATCAGCCTGATCTGACCCTCTGCTGTGCCACTCCATGCCCAGGATCAGCCTGATCTGACCCTCTGCTGTCCCACTCCATGCCCAGGATCAGCCTGATCTGACCCTCTGCTGTGCCACTCCATGGCCAGGATCAGCCTGGTCTGGCTCTCTGCTGTCCCACTCCATGGCCAGGATCAGCCCGGTCTGGCTCTCTGCTGTCCCACTCCATGGCCAGGATCAGCCCGGTCTGGCACTCTGCTGTCCCACTCCATGGCCAGGATCAGCCTGATCTGACCCTCTGCTGTCCCACTCCATGGCCAGGATCAGCCTGATCTGACCCTCTGCTGTCCCACTCCATGCCCAGGATCAGCCTGATCTGACCCTCTGCTGTGCCACTCCATGGCCAGGATCAGCCTGATCTGACCCTCTGCTGTGCCACTCCATGCCCAGGATCAGCCTGATCTGACCCTCTGCTGTGCCACTCCATGCCCAGCTCTGCACACCCCAGGCCTGGCACTCAGCAGAGTCCAAACACAGAGCCTGCTCCTCCAAGTCCCACCTTCTGTACGTGCAAGGCAGCAAGGCCTTGAGGAACCAGAGCAAGTGAGCTGAAATACTGCTTTATTTACTTCACTTCTGTACAGGTTTGAAATTGGAGACTCCCATTTCTGCAGGGCTCTGTGCAAAATAAACTCTGAGGCACAACAATGATTATCCCATTAAGCAACAAGGATTTGTGAGCCCTGTGTTTGGCTGGGTTTCTCTCACCAGCATTTTACCAATATTTCTAACACTAGAGATGAAAAAATTCATGAGTCAGACTTCTTAAAGATTAGAAATCTGTGAGCTTTTTCAAAATCTCAATCCCCAAAGCTCCCTTGAAAATCACAAAGACAAGAAACTTGCCGGGATTTTTAACATAAAAGCCAAGTCTTATGCAACATCTTAACTCTAGGTGCTGGGACTTTCCAAATAACACTAATTAAGGCAGTACTCATGATAAGATCCTGAGAAGTGATCCTACAATTTTTGTAGGATAAACAATAATAAAATTAAATATTACTATAGTTACTAATATGTGGGTCTTGAAAAACCTCACCAAAAAAATCTTTAACTTTTCCCAGTTTTTCTTCTAATTAGATTGTACACTTGCTTGGGCCAAGTCTTTCCCTATTGTTTATACAGCACATGGGGATAGTGAACTTGTTGGGAAATTCTGGACATTGACATAAACCAAAAAATACCAGTGTGCAGGGAATTTTATTTTGGATCTCAAAATACAGGTGGAAATTCCCTGATGGGAACTATCAGACTTTTTATGCACATCCAACTGTCTATATTAGAGAAACTTTCTTTTTCTGGAGGTTTTGCACTTAGTGGAGCACAACCAAGGCAAGATTCTTCCACTGCAAACAAAAGAATGAAACAAAACAAATCTCTGCCTTTTGGGATTTTACAGACAACGAGGCTAAAAAAATGTGCTTGAAGCAAAGGTGTTTATGGCTCTTCCTGCACAGCTGACCCCCATTTCAGGAAAAAACATAAACAAAATGGGATCTAACTTGTGTCAGGGACCTCTAACTAGTAGCACAACACACAGTTAACAGCTCATATTAACAGTTTAACTTGAAAATCCTAACACGTCCCAGTGATGAGTAGAAGGCAGACAGCAGGGCTTGCTAATTGGGTCATTCTTTACTAGACATCTTTGAGTGGTGGTTTGGGTTCTCTTAAAACTGCTGCTTAATGAAGTAATTCATGGTTAGTATCCTCTTGTCACTTCAAAAATAATTACTTCACATACAGTATTAACAAAATCTAAATTTACACTCAATAATTTTTCTCAATAGCCATGCAGACTCAGAGCAGTGATGCTCCCAGACCAGCTCCCTGCTCAAATTATACCAGGGTAAAAGGCAGGAAAATAGAGCCAGCAGTTCATGGCATCAACATCCTCTCTGCTACAACAGCCCAAAAGAGACAACAGTAGAGAGGAAAACAAATTGGTAACATTTAGGGGACAGAAAAGCCCATGTCTGAAGTAAGGACCATGCCAGGTCCTCTTCCAAACTTCCTCAAGTCCTGAAGCAAGAGGAGCACAGACAATGCACTGCCACCACCAACGACACCCAGGGAGAGTCCTTCCTCAAGCTCCTCTCAACACCTGAATTTTGGCTGGGAGAATTCAGAGCATTTCCACTCCTCTCCAATATACATCTGTGTTTATTATTTTTTTGCCTGCACAACTGACAATGAGCAACCCTGTTCACATATTTTCTAAAAGAGAGAGCACAGTTTGTTTATGTGCCAGCTGTACACGCCAGTCCTTAATATGTCTGGGGTTACTAGGAAATAAATGGACTTTCTATGTCATATTTAGATCCCCTTCCCATCCCTCACCAGTTCCCCAATGTGCTTGTCTCCTTTGTGCCCTTACAGGGGAATTGCATCATACACAACATTCTGCCCTCACCTCTATTCACTCTGATGCCCAGAGGGCATTTTTTAAAGTATAGGTTATTTTTTCAAGTCCTTGACCATTTATCATCCCAATGGAAAAAGTTCTCAATGATTTCATGAGGATTGGCCCTTCATCAACAACAGAAACAGCCTTTACAGGCTGACCAGATTCTGCAACTTCAACCGCTTCCTCACACAGAAGCAACGGAAGAATTTCATCAGATTTAAGGACTACAGTGACTTTTATTCCTGGCACAGGAACCAGCCCGAAGGCAGCTAAAGGTCCCTGAGACATATTTATGAAACAGTCCAGACTTTTTTCTGAGCATTCAATTCTCAGACCTACAGCCTAAAGCCTGACAGGAGTGCATTTTTCCTTAATTGAATTTTTACATGTAAAATATTAAGAACCTGAAAAATTAAAATTCCGAGTCAGAAATCATCACATCAAAAAACTGGCCCTGGTTTGCACCACTCACTGCCCCACACATTGAGGCTCCTCTGCCTTTGGCAGGGACTGACCAGAGGTGAGGAGTGCAGGACCTGCCCAGCCCTCCTGGCACTCTGTGACACTGTCTGGAGCACTGTCAGAAATGCCTGTTGCACTGACATTCAGCTGAAGGAGAATTGAATGTCAGACATTCTGTTTTCTCATCCTTAAGGAACTGCTCTACAGGCGTGTCAGGCACATCCCTCTAGATTAAACTGGTCTAAGCATTCAGATGTCCACTCTTCCTTTACACTAACACAAGCATTAAGTCCATTGTCAACTTCCAGCCTAATGCCAACGTGAACGTGGTAAAAGAGAAATGCTCTGAATAAGCTTTTGAAAGTTATTTACAAGAGCCAGGATCTCAGGGGAAGAAAATTCAGCAAGCAAAGTTAATAAAAACATTCCCAGACTGTCATCTTAATTAGCTTCAGCACAATATTTAATGTGGTTGAACAGCATGGGATGGTTTGGGAAACTTAACATCAAGTGCAGCAGGCATGCAGTGCCTCAGCAAGAAAGGGATGAAATCTCTTTCTGGGACACAGCAAACTTGCTGGGAAATTATTTGTTTGCTGGGAAACAATATTTGGCCGCAGGATGAATCTGCTGCCCAGTTTTGGCTGGCAGAGGGGACTGAGGATAGCACTCATTCCTGGCTGGCATGGGATGCAGTCCTTTCCCTTCATGGCCCAGCATGGGGCACTGGGGAGAGCCTAAGTGAGTTCCCCACCCGAAAAGGGCTTTAAAGTCTGGTAGAGGAGGAC